>BTHU01000022.1:75101217-75143717 GCA_036184795.1 Tokudaia tokunoshimensis
TGTAAGTCCATTATCCAAAGCACTAGTTTTAAGACTTTTCTTTTCAAGTAAGCTTCTTTTTTGGCCAAAATATGGTTAATGAGTCTGCTGGTTTAGCTTCACACAGGGCTGAGGAACCAGCACCATTTCTTATATCCCACGTATTCGTATCATTTATTTAAACTCTCTCTCTAGTCCAAATATTCTGATCGCTACTTGATCCTTAAGTTCACTAACGGGGTTCACGTCAATGTGTAGCTATTCATCAACATCCAAGGAGTGTGCATACCTTAATACACCAGCTCCAAGGGGCGGAAGGACCTGCTACTGTCACCTACTGCAAGGGGCAAAGAGGGTCTGTGTCAGAACGTGACAAAGCCACTGTTATTATTTGGCGAGTTTCTCCGGTTTGAGGCTGAGTCTCAGTTCTTGGAGGAAGGCCGAGCTAGGAAAGGTGACCCTCCACCCAGTGCAGCGCCACTGCCCTCTCCACCACAGAACAGTCAGTGTGGAACGAACCGCGCAGGAAGAGATAAATAACAGGAGGCGATTAGCAACTGTGGATTGAAATCCTCAAAGACTGGACTTCAGAAGCCAGTTCTCAACTCACTGTGTGTCTGAAGTAAGACACACAGGCTCCTAAGCCCAGTCATCATCCTCCAGGGATAACAGCAGCAGGTCCGGGTATTCTTAGAAACCAAGACATCACTTGGTATATGGAAATACACCTGATGCATGCTAACATTCCCTCTTGAATGGCCTGTCCCGTGAGGATTTGCAGTCCGCTCCTCCCTCCTAGCATAACACTGCTTTTACTTTAACTAACATCACCAACCTCGAAGCTCAAATTTCCACGTCAGCTGTCTTCTAGCCTCCAAATTTCATTTGTTCCTCTAAAATGAAGTTGTTTACAGAGGCTTCTTGCCCAGGACCGGCTCTGGTTGCTTTGGCGCCACCTTGTGGCGTATCTTGGGAATCGCGTCTGAGCCTGGTACCTAGTACAGGAGGTTCCCCTTTGTAGGGCTGAACCGATTGATTGTACATTGGTGAGTCTTCTCTTCCTCGTCACTCTCTGTGGGTCGACTTTTACATTATTCCTTAAGGAGAGTGAAGTTGACTTTTTGTTTGTCAACTTTAAAGTGAGCTTCTATATTTAAATATTGAATTGCAGCTATCAGGTAGCAGTTCACAATGGTGGCAGATTGCAAAATGATCTTTATTTTCACACATGGGGATACGTCTCATCCAAGTAGCTGTTCAGCACCGCACTTGCAGAAATTTTCAGGTCACAAATCACCTATCACAAATAACCTTGAATTTTCTACTTTCCAAAGGCTCCTTAGAGCCACCCTGCAATAAGGTAGCCAAGTGTGAATAGCCTTTCTAATAAGGTAGGTTACGAAGGGGTAAAGAGTCTTCCCCAAGCTGTGCAAATGAGAGGTTGGACACTTGCAGAACATGTGGGACTTTATACAGCCATCAGAACTGTTGGCTTGTGGGACATTGTATCGTGTCTCTGAGCCTCAGGGTACTCTGACCCAGAGCCTGGAGTATCTCACCTGAGTGGAGTCTTGTCTCACCTAGCACAGAAGTGCTCTGGGCTCATCTATGTTTGTAAGTTTGGGTAGCATTGGGCTGTATCTACGTATCACAGTTTCTTCATGCATTCATTCCATTGATGGGCTGACGCCCTATCTTAGTTCCCATGCACACTACTACATTAAACAGAGTGCCCGTGTTTCTTAAGCATACTGACTTTGTTGCCTTTGCTTATACACCCACCATGACATCATCATCTTCAGTCTTTCACACAGTCATAGATCCCACTATGAAATGTTTTAGCAAAGCCCAGGCCTGCTGCATTCAGGTGAGGTGCACAGTGACTTGCACAGTTTTGGTCTTCCAACAGCCGACAAGGAACCTGCTGAAAGTCAAGGTGCAAAGGCTCTATTGCTTTAAACAGTAAACTGATCAAAAGATTCATTTATTTTTTAAGTTCAGTAAATTCCTACCTTTAGCAATCCTCCTGCCTGGATGGCAGATCAGACCATTCTCCAAGCTGCATGCAGCTCTGGGGAGTCTCTGGTCCTCTGGCTTCTGGCTTTGGAGAGTTCTGCTCTCCTCTCTCATGCTAATCACATGACTTGATTCTGTATCCCGTTGACTTGGCACGGGACTGTTGACATGCACAATTGTGATTGACTAGGTTTTAAGGACTTGATCTCTGGGTAATCATTTCCCTTCAGTGATTTTATGCAGAGTTGAGAGAATAGAAGTCAGTAGGCTTCTTTTAGCAATTCACACCAAAGGTAATGAAGAACTTAGACTCAAGCCAGCTCTATAGGACACAATACCTCCCCCCCACCCACCCCCCCCAGAACCTCACAGCCCAGACAGGGAAATGAAAGCTACAGGTTTGGTTCAGTCATTGCACTCAAAGCCAAAGGAGAAAAATGCAAAATGAAACTCTGAAGTGTTTACTTAACATACAGGAACTTGGTCATGGCGTAGAAAATTGGTCAAGGTGCAGCCATTTCGTACCAGTGCTTGCCAGAAGATACCATTCTCAGTCGAGCCTGTGGATCACGACAGCCATCATTTACCTCAGATCTGGAAGTGTGATCAGTCCTCAGACATAAGTACTGATGCTCTGCCTTTTGGTCATGCAGATCTTGCTGGGTCAGAAATACAACCATTCCGTTGACTGGTGGTCCTTCGGGGTTCTCCTTTACGAAATGCTGATCGGCCAGTCGCCTTTCCATGGGCAGGACGAGGAGGAGCTGTTCCACTCCATCCGCATGGACAATCCCTTTTACCCAAGGTGGCTAGAAAGGGAGGCCAAGGATCTTCTAGTGAAGGTAAGAAATGAAGTCAAAGCCTGGGGAGACTGCCTCCCTCAAATGTGAAAGACCCGAGTTTGTCCCCTGGCATTAAGAAGGCAAGGGAAAGGAAGTAAAATAAACCTCCTTTCATCTTTGTAAGAGAAATGGTGAGGCAGCCTGGAGGCTCTGGATGGAGGTACAGTGGTTCTTTAAGCAGTCACAGTATGTGGCTTTACTGCGTTCTTTGTTTCCTGCACATAACACCTCTTTGGCCAGGGCATCCTCCATCCCCGTTTGACCCTTTAGCAGGATGCAGACATCTTTGTTCACTCCTGTGAAAGACAGCCCTCGGAGGTCACACACATCTTCTCATTGAAAAGCAGAAAGTGTGTGACCCAAGGCTCCAGTCGGCCTGTCAGACTCCATGTGTACCCACGCTGCCACCCAGCTCAGAGTTCTGGCCTGTGGAAGAGGGATTACAGTCATGCTGAGGTCATCTGAGACCTAGTTCTCTACCCTTCCAACTCTTGACAATGCCTCACAGGGAGACATAGGTGTTTAGAAACCAGCTTGCACCTTCTGTCAGTCAAACAAGCACTGAGCCCAGAAAACTCCTTGAATGACCAACTAAGTTTACTTTTAATGAACAAACAAAACACACGTAGAATGAAACTAATTTAAAAATTAGTTTGGTTTAGAAAAAAAAAAGATGACAGCAGCAAAAAGGAACTGGTGGGATTTGAATGCACACAGTCTCCCGTTATGTAAAGGCAAGTTCAAATTTCATGACAGTATGTTTGCTTCATACTTAGCTGTATGAAGTACTCAATGTGAAATGAACACGTCAGCTCCAGCTGCCATAACAAAACATACTCGGACTACCCAGGCAATGTCTCTCTCACTGTCCCTTAACTGCTTGGCATGCGGTCAGATGGCAGGACTTAAATGCACACAGAGCAGATTCCCCGGCCCCCAGCAAGCCTGTACTGTTGCACACTGGAAAACAGATGCATCTCACCCAGCAGACATTTACTTCTTACCACTCTGGAGGTTAGACATCCAAGATTAAGGTTCATCAGGGTCAGTTCCTGGTGCTGGCTCTCATTGTAGAAAGTATGTAGGCACCTTGCTCTATCTGGAAGGGTAGGGTGAGAAAATACTCTAGTATCTCTTTCTTTCTTTCTTTCTTTATTATTTGGGTTTTTTTTAGACAAGTTTTCTCTGTGTATACTTGGCTGTCCTGGAACTTGCTCTGTAGACCAGACTGGCCTCGAACTCAGAATCACCTGCCTCTGATCCTAGAGTACTGGGATTAAGGGCATGAGTGCCCAGCTCTTTCTTATTTTTAAGGACACTAATTTTTGGAGATTAGAGCTCCAGCTCTGTGGCCTCATCTAACCTTCACCACTTCCATAAATAAGACTTTTGAGGAGTTTGTCCCTCAATCTTTAGCATGACAGCTATCCCGAAGCACCAGGACCAAGAGAACTTTCTGGAAAAAGAGAAATGAAGAAGAACCTTGTTCTTACAGTCATCAGAAAAATCATCAGACATGGGCCCCAGAGTTATTTTCAATGCCCCAACACATGTGAATGCTCTATAGCCAGCCTTCCCATCGTGCCTTCCAAATGCTGAGTGCCCCCCCCCGTTCCACTCTCATCCCCGATTTCAAGAAACTATGATAGGTAAAGTAGGGACTGGCAGGCAGAACCAAACCTAACTTATGGAGGAAAGGGGGGAGGGGGTAGTAGCCAAGGTAAGAAGAAGGGAGAAAGAGAAAAGAATCACTTCCGCTAAAAGTGGAACTGGAGAATGTATAGCAGACACCCACACCACAATGAAAAGAGCAAGATATTGATACCTCACGAATACTGCATGAATCGTAGATCATCCAGAAGGGGAGCACTCTCAGGGACCAATCAGGTTGGCCGGTGCAGGAGTGGGAGGGGCAGGTACCGGGCAGACAAGCACTCTCAGGGACCAATCAAGTTGGCCGGGGCAGAGGCGTGGGAGGGGTAGGTTTTGGGCAGGCATGTGGCTGTGACTATATAGGTAGCAGGAAGGACATAACCTTCCATCCTTTCAAACAACTAAAAACTTGAAAACAGGTGAGTGCGACACACTTGGAATCCTAAAACTGGAGAACGTGAAAACAGGCTGTTCGCTGGGGCCTGCTGGCCAGCTGGCCTAGGCAAGACTGATAAGAACTAGGCCAAGTGAGAGGTCCTACCTCAAAACCAAGGCGCTGGAGAGGTTCTCAGGCCTCTTGCAGAGGACCTGGGGTTCAGTTCCCAGCACCCTTGTGGTGACCCACAACTGTCTTTAGCTCCAGTTCCAGTAATCTGTCACCTTTTTCTGACCTTCACAGGCACACATGTGGTATACATACATGTAGACCAAACACCCAAACATATAAAATAAAACTTAGTGATGAAAGATTTTTTTTAAGTAAATAAAGCCAGGATGGAGACATCTGAGAAAGAACGTGGAAGGCTAACCTCTGGTGTCCACATATATGTACACACCATATGTATGCACACACCACATATATGCACATATACCTGTACACTCACACACAGAAAACTTAAAAGCAGAAGTAGGGTTGATATGGCTCGTGGGCAGAGGCAGTCTCCCCAGAGCCTGGTAACTTGCAATTAATATCCAGGATCAAATGGTGGACGGAGAGAATCGACTCAGGTGCAACAAATAAATAAACGAGAAAATGTAGTAAAATATAAAAACAAAAGTAAATGTAGGACTAAATGCTATGCTAATACAAAAGTAAAAATTAAATATTTATGCATATTATCAGCAGCAGGAGAAAAGCATGTCATAAGGGTAAGCAAAGAACTGTTTGAATGATCAGGAAGGAAGGCCAAAAAAGATGAAAATAGAGAAGAAGTACTCTAGACAAAAAGGTCTTAAAGACACTTGGAAGCTTCTGTGATTTCTGACATTGGTTAGAAAGAAAACTTCTGTTCTGTCTCTTGCATACATTGTAGCAATTGGCCTGATACAAATTAGTTTCTATTATGCAATTTGCTGCCAATAAGGGTGATTTGCAGTTTATCTCTCCTCCTGGATCGCTTTACAGCTTAATCCAGTCACCATCACAGCCTTGGGCCCCCTCCTCTGCAAAATCCAAAGGGCATACGATTGCTCAGAGATTCCTTCCAGGGATTTTTCCGTGATGTAAAAGTCCTGAGTGAACAAGGGGCTGCCGTACGGCACCAGTATCATGGTGGGCACACGATCTGCCCCTTGAGCCCTCATAGGACAGGGACACACACAGCCCACTGAACAACCACATGTCAGGAGAGGCTGTGCTGTCAGGAGTTACAGCTGGGCTGCTGCTGTCCAGTTGCCTAGTGCCAAAGTGAAAAGCAAGCAACCCTTTCTCCCCCATTTAGTTATCCAGAGTGTCCGGTCCTTGTGTTTGAAAATGATGGGAAAGTAATGCTCTTAAACATAAATCCATCTCCCTTTTCACAGGACTGTTATTCTGCGGAAGGACTCAGGGGGGTGGGATCCAGGTATAACCCATCACAGCTGCTGATGGCTACAAATTGCTTCCTACCCAGGCTGTCAAATAAATTTAAACAAACTCCAACTATATCCCAGCCTTCTATGTAAGAGTGAGCGGTTTCCTGTAAATATAGAAACCTTTTACTGGCAAAAGAAATACTTTCCCCATGTCCTTGATGTACGTTTGCTGCTGCAGAGCCCTTGACCCTCGGGACACAAAATTGAGTCTGTTTGCTCTTGGGAGAAAAGATAAGGACAGAAAGAATATTGAGCTTTGGGGCTGGAGGCCAGATTATCTTCTTATTTTCCATTTTTCTTTTTAAAAGACATTATTTTATTTCACAGGTGCCTAAGCCAAGCTCGGACGGCTCTTTGTTACGAGTTTCTTGGTTCAAATGTCACATGTTTTCTAAGAAAATCTAATGGAAAACTGAGTGTGGCTCCCGGTTGGTCAAGGGCAGTGACTTCTAACTTAACTCCCTAAGACATTGTATTCAACCAGTCAGCTAAACTTGGGCCCGTTCTTAAGACCGTCCTTATAAGCTTTCTATCTCAGCTTGTTTCATCAAAATATCCGTAAGAGGTAGAAGTCAATCACTTATTATGATCATTTCCAAGGGGAGGGCAAACTTCTTATTCTCTCTTTGAAAATGTAGAAAAAAAATTAATTAGGACTGGCAAGTTGGCTCAGCACTTAAGAGACTTGCTTCTCTTCCAGAGGACCAGAGTTCAGTTCCCAGCACCCACATTGGGCAGTTCAAAAGCTCTGATAACTCCAGCTCAAGGAGAACCAGTGCCCTCTTCTGGCTGCCACAAGCACCTACACTCGTGTGTGTGTGTGTGTGTGTGTGTGTGTGTGTGTGTGTGTGTCTGTGTGTGTCTGTGTGTGTGTTTGTGTATATGTGTGTGTGTGTGTTTGTGTATATGTGTGTGTGTGTGTTTGTGTATGTGTGTGTGTGTGTGTGTGTGTGTGTGTGTGTGTAATTCTGGGTAATGAAAACACAGTAGTACCTGTTCCTCAGAGTTCACAGTCCATGGGAAACACAGACTTGAAAAATAGACAATGGTTACAAACTGTTCATTGGGGGGTGAGCTCTCTTATAGTGGAAGTAATCAAGGAAGAGGGGGCTCATATAGAGCCCTGGGGCAAAATCTAAAGACTAATGATTGGGAGAAAGGAATCTTAATAGAGGTGGCTGGATTGAGCCACCTTCTAGAAAACGAACATCTTTATTGAAACTGAGAGCCAAACGTGGTCTGTTAATGAGCAGATTTAACCTGGAAGAAGAAGCAGGTGCATTAGCACTAGAATACAGCATCTGGCCCTTGCAGCAGGGAACCAGACAGCTCCAAAGCCTTCGGTACTTAGCCCACCAGGAGAGAATGATCTCCCACTGATTTCACTTCTGAGTGCAGAGGTGAGATCTCTACCTTCTCTCTGGAGGGGTACAGCTGGGAGCACACAGGGCATATGATCAGTGGAGCTGCTGGGACAGGAATCTTCCCTTTCAGCCGCCATTTGCAGCAGGGAACCGAGCAGCTCCACAGCCTTCTGTGCACAGACCCTGCCAGAAGAGAGTTGATCTCCCAGGAGTACAGACACAGGTTTAAGGCCCATAGGAGGGGCAAGCTCCAGCCAGAGACAACAAGACCAACTAACACCAGAGATAACCAGATGGTGAAAGGCAAGCACAAGAACCCTACCAACAGAAACCAAGGCTACTTGGCAACATCAAAGCCCAGTTCTCCCACCACAGCAAGTCCCGGATGCCCCAGCACACCGGAAAAGCAAGAGTTGGATTTAAAGTCTCTTCTCACGATGCTGTTAGAGGACATCAAGAAGGACATAAATAACTCCCTTAAAGAAATACAGGAGAACATGGGTCAAATGGTAAAGACCCTTAAAGAGGAAACACAAAAATCCCTGAAAGAAATAGAGGGGAGCATGGGTGAACAGGTAGAGGCCCTTAAAGAGGAAACACAAAAATCCCTGAAAGAATTACAGGAAAACAAAAACAAGTGAAGGAACTGAACAAAACCATCCAGGATCTAAAAATGGAAGTAGAAGCAATAAAGAAATCACAAAATGAGACATCTCTGGAGATAGAAAATCTTGGAAAGAATTCAGGAGTCATAGATGCAAGCATCAACAACAGAATACAAGAGATAGAAGAAAGAATCTCAGGGGCTGAAGATACCATAGAAAACATTGACTCAACAGTCAAAGAAAATGCAAAATGCAAAAAGCTCCTGAGCCAAAACATCCAGGAAATCCAGGACACAATGAGAAGACCAAACCTAAGGATTATAGGTATAGAAGAGAGTGAAGATTTCCAACTTAAAGGGCCAGTAAATATCTTCAACAAAATTATAGAAGAAAACTTCCCTAACCTAAAGAGAGAGATGTCCATGAACATACAAGATGCCTATAGAACTCCAAACAGACTGGACCAGACCAGAAAGTCCTCCCAGCACATAATAATCAAAACACCTAATGCACTAAACAAAGAAAGAATATTAAAAGCAGTAAGAGAAAAAGGTCAAGTAACCTATAAAGGCAGGCCTATCAGAATTACACCAGACTTCTCACCTGAGACGATGAAAGCCAGAAGATCCTTGGCAGATCTCATACAGACCCTAAGAGAACACAAATGCCAGCCCAAACTACTATACCCAGCAAAACTCTTAATTACCATAGATGGAGAAAACAAGCTATTCCATGATAAAAACCAAATTTACACAATATCTGTCCACAAATCCTGCCCTACAAAGGATAATAGATGGAAAACACCAACATGAGGAAGGAAAGTACACCCTAGAAAAAATCTTTTTCCAACAAACCCAAAAGAAAGCAACCACACAAACATAAAAAGAACATCAAAAATAACAGGAAGCAACAATCACTATTCCTTAATATTTTATAATGTCAATAGACTCAATTCCCCAACAAAAAACATAGTCTAACACAGATATTTTTCATGTGGCTCTTCGATTTTTATCAGAAAATGTTTGTGACTCCTCTTTCAATTCAGTAATGCTTTTTGTGTCTACCATTTTGACTGTATTATTTTCCATGATAATTTTTAATTTTAACATTTTTTATGTATATTCGATTTTGTCAGAGGTGTTTTTCATGTAGATCTTCGGTTTGGTGGGGGGGAAGTGTTTGTAGTTCCACTTTCAATCAATTTAGGAATGTTTTTGTGCCTACCATTTTGTCGGTATAATTGTCCATGATAATCTTCAATTTTAATGTTTTTCTGTATTTTGCTTCAATTTTCCAAATGGATTTTCAGTTTTATCAGACAATGTCCATAATTTTACTTTCAATAAACTTAGGAACATTTTTATACCTTCCATTTTATCTGTATAATTTTCCATGTAATAGTCAGTTTTAACATGTTTTTCTATATATTTCTTGAATTTTTTCAGGAATATTTTCCTTATAGATCTTCAATTTTATCAGAAAGTGTTTATAATTTCACTTTCAAAAAACTTAGGAATACTTTTATGCCTACCATTTTATCTGTATAATTTTTCCATGAAATACTCAATCTTAACGCGTTTTTTATATATTTCTCCAATTTTATCAGAGATATTTTCCATGTAAATCTTCAATTTTATCAGAAAATGTTTATAATTTCACTTTCAATCAACTTAGAAATATTTTTATGCCTACCATTTTATCTGTATAATTTTCCATGATAATCTTCAATTTTAATGTTTTTCCATACACTTTTTTCAATTTTATCAGAAATATTTTCCATGTAAATCTTCAATTTTATCAGAAAATGTTTATAATTCCACTTTCAATCAACTTAGGAATATTTTTATGCCTACCATTTTAGCTGTATAATTTTTCCATGAAATACTCAATCTTAACATGTTTTTCTATATATTTCTTCAATTTTATCAGAGATATTTTCCATGTATATTTACACAATGGAATACTACTCAGCAATTAAAAACAATGAATTCATGAAATTCTTAGCTAAATGGGGATCAGGGGGAGGGAAGAGGGCTTATGGGACTTTCGGGGAGGGGGGGGACCTGGAAAGGGGAAATCATTTGGAATGTAAATAAAGAATATAGAAAATTAAAAAATAATAATAAAAAAAGAGAGAGAGAAATAAAAATGAATAAATAAATAAATAAATAAAAATAAAAAATAGTTCTGAAGGTTTTCAAGTTATAAGGTAACATCGTTACAAGAAGTTTTCAAAGGACATGTCCTGGCTGTTCTTAGAAATAGCAAGAGATGGGGCTCAAACCCTTGTGGGAGCCCCTTGGAGATCCCTACATTTTGCCACACTTTCTCTTACAGGGCCATAGTGTCCTTAAGACACCCTAGCTGTGATCCTGACGGAGCAGAAATGAGAAGTACCTGCTTGAGACACCCAGGGAGCCTGTTCCTTTCTGAATTCATGTTCAGGTTCCTGCGCCATAGCCCCGGACAGGCTAATGTCTGAAAAGCCTCCTGGGTGCTTTTCTGTCATTCCAATATCCATTTTGGTTGTCAGGGGAAGTGGCAGGAGAGAGGGTGCTCTAGAGAGAAGGCATGTAAACACTGACTAAAAGGCTGGAGAAATGAATATGGTACTCATCAGCAGGTCTGCCAGAGTGCAGGGTGACATTCTGCACCCAAAGGGTTACAGAGATCTCAGCTGTCAGGTACTCCTAGCTGGCATTGCACACAAGTCCCATAATGCTAGACTCCCAAGATAGGCCATCTTCATAAGAAATGTCGCACTTGGATGGGCATTTAAGTCAAATAAGTTAGTCACTCATTCTGCCCTGCTAAGGGTTCTTTTTAGTTTTTAACAATTTGTGGGGTGCGGCGGGGAGTGTGTTCAAACAGCATCTCACTATAAAGCCCAGGTTAACATTGTCCAGACTGGACCAGGCTGGCCTCAAACTCAGATTCCCCCCTTCCCTGGAGTGCCGGACTTCCTGACACACACCACTGTGCCATGACTGTTGGGTATTACAGACCAGAAGTAACAGTGAACAAATATGAATATGGGGACAGGGATTATTTGCAATATGTGCATATGTGTTTATGCACACCGCCATGTATGCTTAGCCATATGCATGTATGTATAAGCATGAATGTGTGTGTGTTTGCTTGGGTCCACATGCATATGATGGTATGCATGTTTTCACGACTCTCTATGTGAGGGTATGCATGTGTGTGAGTATATGTGTATGTTATCATTTTATTTAATCCTAAGGATAATCCTGTGAGACAGGCACTTGGCATATGTTCTGGTTTGCTTTCTGTTGCTCTGACAAACACCATGGTCAAAAGCAACCTGGGGAGGAAAGGGTTTAACTTCAGCCTAAAGGTCACGGTCCATTATTGAAGGAAGCAGGAGCCAAAACTCAGACAAGAACTAAAGCAGAGGCCATAGAGGAGTGCTGAGGCCATAGAGGAATGCTGCCTACTGCTTCCGGACCATTTGCCCAGGGATGGCACCGCCCACCTCCACCATTACGCCCATCAGTCTCCCACAGACACAGACACCGGCCAGACTGTCAGAGTCAGTTCTACACTTACTGTTTCCTCGTCCCAGGTGAATCTAGATCGGTCAGATGGACAGTTAAAACCAACCAGAGCAGCATACGCCAAAAGTTATGAAACTGACTTAGAGTCTATCCTTTGTCAGAGACCTCATAAGTAACACAGTGAAGCTGCCCTCACGCTGGGCCGATATAGATGTCAGTATAGCCTGCCTGGGGCAAAGAGGAAAGAGGGCGAAGCCCAGGCTACGGAAGGTTCATTAAAGTTCACGCAGAGAAGGCATCAGGTTAGAGTTCCACATCCACAGCGGTCAGTAAAAGAGCCTGTTGCTCACGCCCCAAGTAATGCGCACCCACCTGATCTAACGCGGCCTCGTCGCAGAAGTGAACGATGATTCCCTCTCTGCTCCTTTGCAGCTTTTTGTGAGAGAACCTGAGAAGAGACTGGGAGTGAGAGGAGACATCCGCCAGCATCCTTTGTTTCGAGAGATCAACTGGGACGAGCTGGAGAGGAAAGAGATTGACCCACCCTTCAGACCAAAAGTGGTAAGGACTATCCCATTGAACAGTTTGGCTTCAGCTCCTCCTCTTTCTATCACAGGCTGTCACCCTAAGCAAGTAACAGCACTTCCTGAAACCTGCCCAACCACACAGTCCGGGAGGAACACACTTCTTTAATTCACCCATTTGGCTAGAGGAGAGGGGGAGGGGGTGTTCCTGTTGCTTGCCAAATTGAAACGGTGTCATCAAAACTCACTATTCTCCCTATGGGGAGAATAAATTGCAGAACATTCCCAAGTTGAACATGTTTCTGAATGGGACTGTCAGAGGAGATAGATTCTGCATATGACACTTACATTCTTAATGGTCACCATCTGGGTGACTAACACCTGTACAGTGTAATAATTCTTTTATGTGAAACCAATTATTCTAATAAAAGAAATGATTACTCGGGATGTGAACCCACTGGGTTGTGCACACACTATAGCCTCCATAAGCAAAGTTAAGATAATGAACTTAGTGGCTAATTTTCTTCCCTTTTGTTCCCCTCCTCATCATCATGTGACCAAGAAATCACCATATGACTGCAGCAATTTTGACAAGGAATTCCTAAGTGAGAAACCCAGGCTATCATTCGCCGACAGAGCGCTCATCAACAGCATGGACCAGAATATGTTCAGCAACTTTTCCTTCATTAACCCAGGGATGGAGACTCTCATTTGTTCCTGAATCTTTCATTCCTCCCCAGACAGGAAGGGATTTGCTTTCTCTCTGGGAACTGGTTCAAGTAACACTTCTGGGCGTCTCTTTTTCATGTTGGAGAAGAAAAGAAACACTCAACCACAAAGACAGGGTGGACCGCTGAGTTCCTCAAGTGACCCATTACCTGTAGCACAAACCACACCTACTTCACTAATGATGTCACCCTGTTACATCTCCTGGAATCTCTCACAGCAGCCCTTGAAGTTAGATCATTGTTAACTCTAGTCGTTTACTTGAAAGATGGTTCCCGATACTGTGAAAGATTCGAGATGTAATTCTGATCTTGCCCTAGACAACAGTTGCTGGTTGGTGACAAACCAAGGTGCAAATGGAACAGATTTCTTGAGACTGGGACAGCAGATCACCTGCTATAGAAGTCAATTCCACTCAACCACAGAGAAGGAACCACTAACCCACGTTGTTCTGTGCATGTCTGTGGAAATGTGTTCTGTGCATGTCTCTGGAAATGTCGGTGGCAGAAGGGAGGCAAAGGGGAAGCCCTGAGCAGATTGTAATAGGATGCTCTCCAATAAACATAGCTTCGTTCTTGAGATTTACAAATCTGTTCATTCTGGCCAGCCCTGAGATTCACACGGCAGTGGAAAGTAAGGGGCAATGATGGAGTAGAGCCCTTGTCGCCAACAGGGAAGGGTAAGGATGTTTCCTATGTAGAGCATCTTATTCACACAGAAGGAAAGTATAACCAACAAGGTCAGGGTAGCTTACCGCTGCCAATCAAACCTTCCCTTCCCTCTCTGTTCTCAGTTGATCTCTCTGTCAGCGTAGGTAGGCATTCATTACCATCCTCCCAGTCAGACAAGAAATGAAGTGCATGACTCTTCAGAGATAAAGAAAACCAATCCCTTATCATGTTGTTCCCAGTGATTGATGGCAAATAAATCCCTCCTTAGGCATCCTTCAAGACAACACAACCTATGCATGCTATTTGAGTCCTGTTGAGTTAGAGTCCTAACTATATACTCAAGGGACCTTGTGCTGTTTGTATATTTTGATGAGATGTTATAATGATAATGTGGATGTGGAAAATGGAATAAAAGAAGAAAGAAAGATGCCTCTTAGTGGTTTGATTCTCTACTGGTTTTCTCAAAGACATAGGTCCATTGTGTTGACCATCAAAATGTAGCCAGTATTGGATTTGTTTTAAAAATGAGAAATTATGAAAAAGGGTTTCTCAGAGGGGTGGGACATACAGGCAAATCTTAATCATTAGTGTGTTCCTCTTCTTCTCCCCCAAAAGCTTTCTTGATGGAGGGGTCTACACAGACTGCCTTCTGGCCTTGACTAGCCTCACTTCCTCCAGTGGCAAGGACATCTAGCCCTGGTAGAATGTTCCCCCTTCTCTCCTTCATCTTTCTGCAGCATGTCACATAGGACTGATGCTTCTCTCCAGCCTGCCTTCTAGAACCTTCTGAGGACATTTTCTTGCATCCTGTCTTGCTCCTCTATTGACTTTTTGTCCTTCCCACTCTAAATCTTTCAGAAAGCCCCTCCCCCTTGGTCCTCTTTACTACTTCTGGTAGTCATTCACTTCTGATATATAAGTATCACTCCACACAGACAACCACAAATCTCCATCTCCAGCTGTAGCCCCACTCTTGCCAGCAGGCAACATTAATGCAACATGCGTAGAATGCATGCATTCTGGTTAGCATCTAGTGCTGCCTTGTATTTCCTCTTTCTGCTAACAGCCCTACCATACCCTTTATTACCTAGACCTAGAACCAGGGTTTTCGTTGGCAATCCCTTCTCTCCCCTTGAATTCCTTAATGTTTATTTTCATATCAAGCCTTATTATTCTACATTTATATTGTCTGATGGTCAGTGTTACTTGTCAACCTGACAGGTTTAGCATCACCCAGGAAACAAGCCTCCAAGGATACCTCTGAGAGATTACACTTTCTCGTTTGGGTGAAATGAGGTGGGAAGACACACACCATTTACTAGGTTAGGATCTCAGACCCTGAAAAGCAGAAGGTGAGCTCTGTGTAAGCATCTGCTGCTCCCTTCTTGATAGTGATGCAATGAATCAGCCACTTCAAGCTGCTTCCCAGTGATTTCCCTACTATGAAGGAAGATGCCCTAAAACTGTGAACCAAAATAAACTCCTCTCCCTTAAGTAACCTTTGTCAGGAGTTTCTTAACCCAGCAAGAAAGGAAACTATTACATCCTCTCTTTCTAAAGTGCGTATACATCTCTACTTTCTTAACTACTCTTGGGATGAAGAGCAACTGATCCAGCCCCCTTCGTTTTATTTATGTCTTTCCCAATTCTTAACTTTTAGGTACAACATCTGGTTTCTTTTCCTAAATGAAAATTTACATCGTGTCACAAACACTCTTGTTGAAAACCTATGTAATGTTCCCTGACTAAAGCCCCCACATGGCCCCTGGACTTTTGTTCCTGGACTTCCGCTCTGCCTTAAGGCAGTGCTCCACTCACTCTATGCCCTAA
The DNA here is from genome assembly GCA_036184795.1 of Tokudaia tokunoshimensis. NCBI lineage: Eukaryota > Metazoa > Chordata > Mammalia > Rodentia > Muridae > Tokudaia > Tokudaia tokunoshimensis. Next base: position 75,116,800 of record BTHU01000022.1, read on the forward strand.
GCCACCTGAGTTTCCCAGCATGGTGCAAAAACAGGAAAGATTTCTTGGCTCTGTGTCTCCCTGACACTATTTTATTTGCCTCGAATGTCCCATTCCCACTTACCCAAATCTCCCTAGTCTCAGATTTGTTCATGAGACTGGCCCTTCATGACGCACCCTTGGTTGTAGCTAGTCCCCCAGCTCTCTAAGGTCATCATCAGTTACTTCCTTTGGCACATTCATCATTTTCCTGGTGAGCTGTAAAGCCCCAGAGGGAAAGGTCTGTGAACAAATTATCTCTGTATGTTTCATAGTACCTTTTCTCATTAGTGCTTAAAGAGCTGTCAGGTAAAGGAGTAAATGCAGATGCTTTATGGCTCTGTTGTGTATGTGTGCTGCATTTCCCTTTATCCACTCACCCATGGAGGGACAACTGGGCTGGCTCTATGCTTGACTACTGTGAATGGTGCCACAGTAAACGTGGGCGTTGCAATATCTATACTAACTCTGTCTCATTGGGGTGTGTTCACTTCCTGCATGACAAAAGTCCCAATTCCAAAGCAAGCAATTACTTCCATGTTCTGGACCTGCCATCCCTCTCTGGATTTATTTTCCACACTTTGTCTACTTCTTAACTTTCAGAGCCTGGAACTCTCATCCTCTTTTAGCATTTTAGCTTTTGCTTTTTGTTTTGTTTGTAGGGCTGAGGATTGACCCCACAACCTTGCATACACTAAGTGCTTTAGTCAGGGTTACTATTGCTATGATGAAACACCATAACCAAAGCAACTTGGGGAGGAAAGGGTTTATTTGGCTTGCATTCTCACATCACTGTTCATCACCAAAGGAAGTCAGGACAGGAACTCAAACAGGGCAGGAACCTGGAGGCAAGAGCTGATGCAGAGGCCATGAAGGGGTGCTGCTTATTGGCTTGCTCCACATGACTTGCTCAGCCTGTTTTCTTATAGAACCCTGAACTACCAGCCCAGGGGTGACCCCACCACCCACTATGGGCTGAGCCCTCCCACATCAATCACTAATTTTAAAAAAGCCCATCAAGCTTGTCTTCAGCCTGAACTTTTGGAGACATTTTCTCAACTGAAATTCCCTTCTTCCCGACGACTCTAGCTTGAGTCAAGTTGATGTAAAACTAGCCAGAACCAGGCCAGGAAGTGGTGGTGCACTTCTTTAATCCCAGAACTTGGGAAGCAGAGGCAGGTGGATCTCTATGAGTTCAAGGCTAGGCTAGTCTGGTCTACAGAGAGAGTTCCAGGACAACCAAGGATACACAGAGAAACCCTATGTCAAGAAGAGAGAGAGAGAGACTATCCAGCACAATAAGCAAACACTTCACCACAAAGCTACATCCCCAGCACAACTAGATTATTAAACATGCAGTTCACTGTACCTTGAATGGTTTTGTTACTTTTAAGCACAGCCAATTCCTTTTTTTTTTATTTTCTAAGTTTTTTTTTATTTTCTAAGTTTTTTTATTTACATTCCAAATCATTTCCCCTTTCCCATTTCCTCCCTCCCCGAAAGTCCCATAAGCCCCCTTCCCTCCCTCTTTTCCCCATTCAACCCCCTCTCACTTCCCTGTCCTAGCATTCCCCTACATCCAGTCTTTCCAGGACCAGGGGTCTCTCCTTCCATCTTCTTAGAAATTTATTGATATGCGAATTGTGTCTAGGGTATTCCAAGATTCTGGGTTAATATCCCCTTATCAGTGACTGCATACCATGTGTGTTCTTTTCTGATTGGATTACCTCACTAAGGATGATATTTTCAAGTTCTGACCATTTGCCCAGGAATTTCGTGAATTCATTGTTTTTAATTGCAGAGTAGTATTCCATTGTGTAAATATACCATATCTCTGAATCCATTCCTCCGTTGAGGGACATCTGGGTTCTTTCCAGCTTCTGGCTATTATAAATAAGGCTGCTATGAACAGAGTGGAGCATGTGTCCTTATTGCATGCAGGTAAAGCCTCTGGGTATATGCCCAGGAGTGGTATAGCCGGATCCTCCGGGAGTGTCATGCCCAGTTTTCTGAGGAACCGCCAGACTGCTTTCCAGAGTGGTTGTACCAGCTTGCAATCCCACCAGCAGTGGAGGAGTGTTCCTCTTTCTCCACATCCTCGCCAACAACTGCTGTCTCCTGTGTTTTTGATCTTAGCCATTCTGACTGGTGTGAGATGGAATCTCAGGGTTGTTTTGATTTGCATTTCCCTAATGACTAAGGATGATGAACATCTCTTTAGGTGCTTCTCAGCCATTAGATGTTCTTAAGGTGAGAACTCTTTGTTTAGCTCTGTACCCCATTTTTAATAGGGTTACTTGGCTCTCTGGAGTCTAACTTCTTGAGTTCTTTGTATATATTGGATATTAGCCCTCTGTCAGATGTAGGGTTGGTAAAGATCATTTCCCAGTTAGTTGGTTGCCGCTTTGTCCTTTTGACAGTGTCTTTTGCCTTACAGAAACTTTGTAATTTTATGAGGTCCTATTTGTCAATTCTTGATCTTAGAGCATAAGCTATTGGAGTTCTGTTCAGGAAATTCTCCCCTGTGCCCATATGTTCAAGGTTCTTCCCTAGTTTCCTTTCTATTAGCTTCAGTGTGTCTGGTTTTATGTGGAGATCCTTGATCCACTTGGAATTGAGCTTAGTGCAAGGAGATAAGAATGGGTCAGTTTGCATTCTTCTGCATGTTGACCTCCAGTTGAACCAGCACCATTTTTTGAAAAAGCTATCTTTTTTCCACTGGATGGTTTTAGCTCCTTTGTCAAAGATCAAGTGACCATAGGAGTGTGGATTCATTTCTGGGTCTTCAATTCTGTTCCATTGATCTACATGTCTGTTACTGTACCAATACCATGCAGTTTTTAACACTATTGCTCTGTAGTACAGCTTGAGGTTCGGGATATTGATTCCCCCAGAAGTTCTTTTACTCTTGAGAATAGTTTTAGCTATCCTGGGTTTTCTGTTATTCCAGATGAATTTTTGAATTGCTCTTTCTAAATCTATGAAGAATTGAGTTGGGATTTTGATGGGGATTGCATTGAATCTGTATATTGCTTTTGGCAAGATGGTCATTTTTACTATATTAATCCTGCCAATCCATGAGCATGGCAGATTTTTCCATCTTCTGAGGTCTTCTTCAATTTCTTTCTTCAGACTTTCACTTGTTTGGTTAGAGTCACACCAAGATACTTTATATTGTTTGTGGTTATCGTGAAGGGTATCATTTTTCTTATTTCTTTCTCAGCCTGCTTATCCTTTGAGTATAGAAAGGCTACTGACTTGTTTGAGTTGACTTTATATCCAGCCACTTTGCTGAAATTGTTTATCAGCTGTAGGAGTTCTCTGGTGGAGTTCTTTGGGTCGCTTAAGTATACTATCATATTGTCTGCAAATAGTGATAGTTTGACTTCTTCCTTTCCAATTTGTATCCCTTTGACCTCCCTTTGTTGTCTAATTGCTCTAGCTAGAACTTCAAGTACTATATTGAAAAGATATGGAGAGAGAGGGCAGCCTTGTCTACTCCCTGATTTTAGTGGGATTGCTTCAAGTTTCTCTCCATTTAGTTTGATGTTGGCTACCGGTTTGCTGTAAATTGCTTTTACTATGTTTAGATATGGGCCTCGAATTCCTGATCTTTCCAAGACCTTTAACATGAAAGGATGCTGAATTTTGTCAAATACTTTCTCAGCATCTAATGAAATGACCGTGTGGTTTTTTTCTTTGAGATTGTTTATGTAGTGGATTACATTGATGGACATCCTTATATTGAACCATCCCTGTATCCCTGGGATGAAACCTACTTGATCGTGGTGAATGATCGCTTTGATGTGTTCTTGGATTCAGTTGGCAAGAATTTTATTGAGTATTTTTGCATTGATATTCATAAGAGAGATTGGCCTGAGATTCTCTTTCTTTGTCGGATCTTTGTGTGCTTTTGGTATTAGCGTAATTGTGGCTTCATAGAACTAGTTGGGTAGTGTTCCTTCTGTTTCTATTTTGTGGAATAGTTTGAAGAGTATTGGTGTTAGGTCTTCTTTGAAGGTCTGATAGAATTCTGCACTAAAACCATCTGGACCTGTGCTTTATGAGATTTATTTGTGTCCTTCTTGAAATCCTCTAATAGCATCATGAGAAGTGATTTTAAATCCAGATCTTGTCTTTCGGGTATGATGGGGTATCCAGGACTTGCTGCTGTTGGAGAGTTGGGTTTGGATGGTGCCATATTACTTTGATTTCTGTTAGTAACATTCCTACATTTGCCTTTTGCCATCTGGTTACCTGTGGTGTTAGTTGATCCTGCTGTCACTGGCTGTTGGTTGGACCTCCTGTGAGCCTGCAAGGCTATTTCTGCCCCCCCCCCCATTACCCAGATTCCCCTGGCACCGATTTCTGGGGCCTGCCCTGCTCCTGAGTGACTTTGGAGCCCTGATGTGCCTTGTCCCAAGTGATGTTATATTGAGGAATCCCTGCACATCCAAAGGCTCAGCATAGTGGATTCCCGGAGCAGAGGTCGCCAAGGGCGTAGGTGACCACAGACCTGCCCAGCTCTTGGGAGCAGGGAGCACACAAGCTGGCTGAGACCCAAGATATTATGCTTGATTGTCCTGTTGCTGGAGCAAAGATGGCAGAGTGCACTCTGCACTCTCTCGGCACGGATCACTCTGCCGGGCAGATGGCCCACAGCAGAGCTGGCACCCAGACGACCGTAGAGCTCTTGGGCGCAGATGGAAGCCCAACAGGCTTTGTCCCAAGCGATGTTATATTGGGGGATCCCTGGGTACCTGTATCCTCAGTACCGTCGATCCCTGGAACAGAGGTCGCCAAAGGGAGGCTGGTACACTCCCACCCTCTGCGGGTGTGTCGCTCAGCCAATTCCTAAACATCTTACAACTCTCTCTTAGTGTTCTGCTGCTGTGAAAAGACATCATGATCACAGCAACTCTTACAAAGGAAAGCATTTAATTGGGGCTGGCTTACAGGTTCAGAGGTTTAGTCCATTATCATGGCAGGAGGCATGGTGATGTGCAGGCAGACATGGTGCTAGAAAAGAAGCTGAGAGTTCTACATCTGTATCTGCAGACAGCAGGAAGAGAAAGTCACTGGGCCTGGCTTGGGCTTTTTGAAAACCTCAAAGCCCTCTCCCAGTGGTTTACTTCTTCCAACCAAGCACCCTCCCTAATCCTTTCAATCAAACAGAGCCACTCCCTGGTGACCAACGACTCAGATATATGAGTTTATGGCGGCCATTCTTATTCAAACTACCACAAACTCTCAATCCAAATTTGCCTTGTAGGGTATGTATTTCCTGGCCCAAATTAGAGGTCCTTCCACATATATCTCCCCATCATACTTCTTTGCCTGAACTTTATATCTTTCTATCTGTGAATTCCTTGAAGACAAAAACAGAGATATTTCTGAACCCTTAGTCCTGTATGCTTAACACATCTTAGGTAAACATTTAAACTAAACACTAAGCAGAAGTACCATGAGATGTCATTTCTCTTCCCTTTCTTCAAAAGACCAATTATCAATCAGTAATCAATGGTGTCATAAAGACAAGAGGGGTGATTTAACTGGAGTATAACCAGATATGATCAAATGGTCCTTTTGAAAATTAAAATTATCTCTTCCTAGACAAAATGGTAAGAGGGAAGAATAGAAGAAAGAAAAGGAAGGAAGGAAGAAAGAAAGGAGGGAAGGAAGGAGAGCAGAAGAGATGAAGAGGAAATGCTAGAAAGGATGTAGGGAAAATGAACTTTACATATTGTTAGTGAGAATGTAAATTAGTCCAGAGACTATGGAAAAATATCATAGTGATTCCTCAAAAACTAAAATTAGAATTATCCAGGCATACTCCTAGATATATCCCATGTAAAGTTAACATACCAGAGAGATACTTGAGCATAAATGTTCATTGTGCTACTATTCCCAGTAGCCAAGATACCTGTCAGTGGGTAAATAGACAAGGGAAAATGTCCTGCACACATGCATGTGTGTGTGTGTGTGTGTGTGTGTGTATGTACATATATGTGTATGTGTGTATATATATATGCATATGTGTATATGTATGTATGCATGTGTATGTGTGTATATATATATGAACAGGATTGAATCATGTCATTTTTGGTTGAATAAGTGCAGCTGGAGGTTATCCTGTTAAGCAAAATAGGCCAGAGGTAGAAGAACAAGTGTCTCATTAGTGGCTACTAAGATATTTTTAAAAAGCCACTTGAAAGTATTAGTAGGCTTTAACCAGGGATGGGAAAGGAAGCAAGAGTAAGGAAGGAAAAGGGTTATCAGAGGGTAGTTGGAGAAATTAATACAATCAAGACATAGTACTTGTGTGTATAGAATTGCAACAGTGAGCCTATTACTATGTATAACTAGTGTGCATTAATAGCTATAATAAAAATAAAATTCCCCTTAAAACATTTGTTTCTAATCTTTTTTCTAGGAGCTCACAACTAATATAGTTCAAACAGAGCCTCCTCGTAAGCTGCGATGGAGGTGGCCCCTGGAAGAAAAAGCATGTAGTGAATTCAGGAGTCAGGAAAGTTATTTTTATTGTGTTATTTTTTTTTTCTGAATGAAGAAAGACCCACTGACTTGATTAAAGATGTCAACATGTTGAAATATTAACCATGTCAAAATCTCTGTTCTGAGATTTGTAACATACTGGAAATGCCAATAGACTCCATGAATCCAGAGACTCGTTCACTCGTGGGAGCAATTAGCCTTCATGAAAGCAATCCAGCAGCCCCTGCAATTGACTCGTTATTCATCACTTGGGGGGAAATTGATTGTAACAGGAATAAAGATGAAGTGGCCCGAGAATAGATAACAGTAAGGAAACTATAAAGCGGCAAAGGGCAGCAATCATTTGGCTACATTTACAGAACATCAGATCCAGAGAATTCAATAGACCTATTTTCCTTTAACATAAAGGTAAGTATGAGGAGATTAGAAAAAGGTCAATTTGCTTCCAAACAACTAGAAGAACAAATAGAAAAAAATGTAAAAGCAATCAAAAACTAGCACACTTTTAAACACATCATTAATCAGTATGTCAATGAGTTAAATCTCCCTAATAAAGGACAAATTTCTCTTTGATGATTTTAATTCTGTGCTATTTAACAGTAGATGCAGATTAGGTGACAAGACTTTTTGACCATAAATGGTAAAGAAAAGATGCCGCAGTTGAACATAAAAGAAAGGTAAAGGTAACAACAAAAAAGGGAGAAAGGTGAAGAATTAGAATAAGTGTTGAAGAGAAACCAGAGCCATTTAAACAGAGCAGAAAAGACAGATTCCATTTAGGAATGGTTACCAGGAACAGGAGATCTTAGGATAACTCTGAGCGCAATTGCAAGCAACATGATGAGCCGGAATCCTCGGCCAAGGAGCAAGATGAAATCATTAAGGAGAAAATTACCAAGTGACTTTGAGGGGAAGAACAGGAATCTTGAGTCAAGGTGACAAACCTCACATGAGAGCTGGTGGGAAATGAGGGATTTGATCAGCCATCAAAGGGGACAGTCTGGCTAAACTCACCCCATATGCTTCTTGCTAAAGTCATGCACTGCACAAATGAGCACAGAAATCCAAACGCTGTGAGCTAGTTGGGAAGAGATTTCAGAGACCCCTGACAAGAGTCTGGTCAAGGGAAGATTCTTCATCAAGACACGGGGAATAAATAAGAAAAGTGTCAATCTCAGTAGTATTAATGCCAGGCAGAATGTCATTAAAATAAGAAACATTTCGATTTGAATAAAGCATATCCAGAATGCACAAAAATACTGGGACTTTTGAAAAGTATAATAAATTAAATTGATAAAATTGCAAGACAGATAAATACATCATCGTAGTGAGAGGTACTAAAGTGCCTCCTCAAAAATCACAGCATCAGGACAAAAAAGAAATGCAGGCAATCTGAAGAAAATGTAACAAACATGAGCTAACAGAAACTTCAAGTTAGTAAACACTGACATACCGAGGGAAAACATATCCGACCTCACAGGATTTAATAAAATTTGGTAAGTTAACACATGGAAAATATATATGCTATGTGGTAATCAGAATAAAGTATGGGAAACATTGTTATGCTCAAAATCTAAACAAATCCACCAACTCATCTTTCAAAATAAACCCACCAACGCTCCTTCAATGAGCCATAAGTTAAGAGGCTTTAGTTATTGTCAAGATAAGAAATTCTGTCTGGCAAGTTGAATGTTCATGTGTAAATTCCTCTACATTAAAGGATAAATAAAATACAATTCACAAGCTTTTTTTAATGAATGAATAACTATAAGGACAGCATGGATTATGGAGATAGCTAATCTTCACTGTGATTGTCTTGAAGATCACGTAGGAGACATGGTTACATCTGTGGACTCTTTCCAGTGAGGTTTCATTGAGGAGGTAAGACTCACCCTGAATCTGGTTGAATAGGGGTGACCCGATCCTGACTGAATAAAGAAGAGTAGGGTAAGCAGCAGCAGCATTCGTTTCTATCTGCTTCCTGACTGCAGACACCACAGGCCAGCTGCCTGGCCTGGCTAGTACTTTGTCAACACGATACAAAATGGAGTTAACTGAGACAGTGAACCTCAACCCAGAGCACGCATCCCTCAGATCGCTGGAAGGCAAGCATATGGGGCATTTTTCTTGATTAATGTTTGATGTGGACTGGCCCAGCTCACTAGGGACAATTCTACCCCTGGACAGGTGGTTCTGGATAGTCTAAGAAAGCAGCTCAGTGGGTTGTGTGCTTCAATACCTGCCTCTGGTTTCCTGTCCTGACTTCCTTTAGTGGTGAACTACGATGACCTTGCAGTTTTGGCACCGGTTTTCAGAAGGAATGTGAAGAATGTGGAGCTGCGGAGTGGAGAAATTCTAGAGTTTTGTGGGTCATTCCAATGAAATCTTGTAAAACTAGAATCCTAACACAGATGCAAGCAGAAAGGCCTGGGTTCCAGGTAATTTTCTTGAGTATAAACCCTTACAGATGTGCTCTGAGGTGTGTCTCCTAGGGAATTCTAAGTATTCAACTTCAAAATGAAGTAGAAGGCAGAGAGATGATAATGCAGTGGCTAAGAATGTTTGATGCTCTCTGTTCCCGCGGACTGCGCTGGAGAGACCGGTACCCAGGCTCTCCCCCCGATATAACATCACTTGGGACACGGCCTGTTGGGGCTTCCGTCTGTGCCCGAGGGCGGGTTGGCGCTGTAGTCGTCTGGGCGCCAGATCGGCGGGCCATCGTGACCACAGGGTGAGCGGCGCCACGGAGACTGCCCTCCGCCATCTTTGCTCCAGTGACCAGGTAGTTGGGACCGCCAGGCTCAGAGACAGACAGGCATAATATCGCTTCGGTTTCAGGCAGCTTGGGTGTAACCTGCTCCCAGGTGCTGGGCTGATCTGCAGTAACCAGCGCGCCAGTTCCGCGGTGGGACCTTCTGCCTGGTGGAGGGACCCTGCGCAGGGAGGGAGCCCGCCAGCTTCCCTTCCGCGACCTCTGTTCCCGCGGACTGCGCTGGAGAGACCGGTACCCAGGCTCTCCCCCCAATATAACATCACTTGGGACACGGCCTGTTGGGGCTTCCTTCTGTGCCCGAGGGCGGGTTGGCGCTGTGGTCGTCTGGGTGCCAGATCGGCGGGCCATCGTGACCACAGGGTGAGCAGCGCCACGGAGAGTGCCCTCCGCCATCTTTGCTCCAGTGACCAGGTAGTTGGGACCACCAGGCTCAGAGACAGACAGGCATAATATCGCTTCGGGTTCAGGCAGCTTGTGTGTAACCTGCTCCCAGGTGCTGGGCTGATCTGCAGTGACCAGCGCGCCAGATCTGCTGTGGGACTTCTGCCTGGCAGAGGGACGCCCCCTCCCCCCCCCAGGAGAGATCACACACCCCTGCACAGGGCAGGAGCCTGCCAGCCTCCCTTTGGCGACCTCTGCTCCAGGAATCCACTAGGCTGAGCCTTTAGATGTGCAAGGCCTCCCCAATATAAGATCACTTGGGGCAAAGCACATTAGGGCTCCAAAGTCACTCAGGAGCAGGCAGGCCCCAGAAATCGGTGCCAGGGGAATCCTGGTAATCCAGGGGGGGGCAGAAATAGCTTTGCAGGCTCACAGGAGGTCCAACCAACAGCCAGTGGCAGCAGGACCAACTAACACCAGAGGTATCCAGATGGCAAAAGGCAAACGTAGGAATGTTACTAACAGTAATCAAAGTAATGTAGGACCATCCGAACCCAACTCTCCAACAGCAGCAAGTCCTGGATACCCCACCACACCCGAAAGACAAGATCTGGATTTAAAATCACTTCTCATGATGCTATTAGAGGATCACAAGAAGGACACAAATAAATCTCATAAAGAGTTACAGGAGACCATGAATCAACGGTTAGAAGCCCTTACAAAGGAAACACAAAAATCGCTTAGAGAAATGCGGGAGAACATGGATCAAAAGATGGAGGCGCACAAGGAGACAACACAAAAATCGCTTAACGAGATGAATCAACGGGTAGATGCACTCACAAAGGAATCACAAAATTTGCATAAAGAAATGCAGAAGAATATGGGTCAACAGACGGATGCCCATAAGGAGGCAACACAAAAATTGCTTAAAGAAATGAATCAACGGTTAGATGCCCTTACAAAGGAAACACGAGAACTGCTTAAAGAAATGCAGGAGACGATGGATCAACAGATGGAATCCCATGAGGAGGAAACACAAAAATCGCTCAGAGAAATGCAGGAGAACGTGGGTCATCAGGAAGAAATCCTGAAAGAGGTAATGCAAAATTACCTTAAAGAAATACAGGAAAATACAAACAAACAAGTGAAGGATCTCAGCAAATCCATCCAGGAACTAAAAAAGGAAGTAGAAACAACTAAGAAATCACAAAGGGAGACAACTTTGGAGATAGAAAACCTTGGGAAGAAATCAGGAGTCATAGATGCAAACATCAACAATAGAATACAAGAGATGGAAGAAAGAATCTCAGGTGCTGAAGATTCCATAGAAAGCATCGACTCAACAGTCAAAGAAAATGCAAAATGCAAAAAACGCGTAACCCAAAACATCCAGGAAATCCAGGACACAATGAGAAGACCAAACCTAAGGATTATAGGTATAGATGAGAGTGAAGATTTGCAACTTAAAGGGCCAGTAAACATCTTCAACAAAATTATGGAGGAAAACTTCCCTAACTTAAAGAGAGAGATGCCGATGAACATACAAGAAGCCTACAGAACTCCAAACAGACTGGACCAGAACAGAAATACCTCCCGTCACATAATAATCAAAACACCGAATGTTCTAAACAAAGAAAGAATACTAAATGCAGTAAGAGAAAAGGGCCAAGTAACATACAAAGGAAGACCTATCCGAATCACATCAGACTTCTCACCAGAGACTATGAAAGCCAGAAGATCCTGGGCAGATCTCATGCAGACACTAAGACAGCACAAATGCCAGCCTAGACTACTATACCCAGCAAAACTCTCAATCACCATAGATGGAGAGACCAAGATATTCCATGATAAAACCAAATTTTCACAATATCTTTCCACAAATCCAGCCCTGCAACGGATAATAGGTGGAAACCTCCAATACAGGGAGAGAAACAACACCCTGGAAAAAATGAGATAATAACCTTCTTGAATCAAACCCAAAAGTAGATAACCACTCAAACATAAAGATAGCGTCAAGAATGGCAGATGGCAATAATCACTATGCCTTAATCTCTCTTAATATCAATGGTCTCAATTCCCCAATTAAAAGACATAGACTAGCAGACTGGATACGTAAACAGGACCCAGCTTTTTGCTGCATGCAGGAAACGCACCTCAGTGTCAAAGACAAACACTACCTCAGAGTAAAAGGCTGGAAAACAATTTTACAAGCAAATGGCCCCAAGAAACGAGGTGGAGTAGCCATCCTAATATCGGATAAAATTGATTTTCAACCCAAAGTCATCAAAAAAGACACAGAAGGACACTACATACTGATCAAGGGAAAAATCCACCATCAAGAACTCTCAATCCTGAATATCTATGCTCCAAATGCAAGGGCACCCTCATTCGTAAAAGAAACTTTACTAAAACTCAAAGCACACATCGCACAAAGCACACAATAATAGTGGGTGACTTCAACACCCCGCTCTCTGAAATGGATCGTTCAGGAAAGCAGAAACTAAACAGGGACACAGTGAATCTAATTGAAGCCTTGGACCAAATGGAACTAACTGATATATATAGAACATTTCATCCTAGAGCTAAAGAATACACCTTCTTCTCAGCTCCTCATGGTACCTTCTCCAAAATTGACCATATAATTGGTCACAAATCAGACCTCAACAGATACAAGAAGATAGAAATAATCCCATGCCTCCTATCAGATCACTATGGAATAAGGGTGGTCTTCAATGGCAACAAAAACAAAAGAAAACCCACGTACACATGGAGGCTGAACAATGCTCTACTCAATGATAACTTGGTCAAGGTGGAAATAAAGAAAGAAATCAAAGACTTTTTGAAAGTTAATGAAAATGAAGGCACAACATACCCTAACTTATGGGACACAATGAAAGCAGTGCTAAGAGGAAAATTCATAGCCCTGAGTGCCGCCAAAAAGAAACGGGAGACAGCATACACTAACAGCTTAATGGCACACCTGAAAGCCCTGGAACAAAAAGAAGCAAATACACCAAAGAGGAGTAGAAGGCAGGAAATCATCAAACTCAGGGCTGAAATCAATCAAGTAGAAACAAATAAAACCATACAAAGAATCAACAAAACGAGGAGTTGGTTCTTTGAGAAAATCAACAAGATAGATAAGCCCTTAGCCAGACTAACCAGAGGGCACAGAGATAGTATCCAAATTAATAAAATCAGAAACGAAAAGGGAGAGATAACAACAGAAACTGAGGAAATTCAAAAAATCATCAGATCCTACTACAAAAACCTGTATTCAACACAACTAGAAAATCTTGAGGAAATGGACAATTTCCTTGACAGATACCAAGTACCAAAATTAAATCAGGATCAAATAGACCATCTAAACCGTCCTATAAGCCCTGAAGAAATAGAAGTTGTCATTGGAAGTCTTCCAACCAAAAAAAGCACAGGTCCAGATGGTTTTAGTGCAGAATTCTATCAGACCTTCAAAGAAGACCTAACACCAATACTCTTCAAACTGTTCCACAAAATAGAAACAGAAGGAACACTACCCAACTCGTTCTATGAAGCCACAATTACACTAATACCAAAAGCACACAAAGATCCGACAAAGAAAGAGAATCTCAGGCCAATCTCTCTTATGAATATCGATGCAAAAATACTCAATAAAATTCTTGCCAACCGAATCCAAGAACACATCAAAACGATCATTCACCACGATCAAGTAGGCTTCATCCCAGGGATGCAGGGATGGTTCAATATAAGGAAATCCATCAATGTAATCCACTACATAAACAATCTCAAAGAAAAAAACCACATGGTCATCTCATTAGATGCTGAGAAAGCATTTGACAAAATTCAGCATCCTTTCATGCTAAAGGTCTTGGAAAGATCAGGAATTCAAGGCCCATATCTAAACATAGTAAAAGCAATTTACAGCAAACCAGTAGCCAGCATCAATCTAAACGGAGAGAAACTTGAAGCAATCCCACTAAAATCAGGGACTAGACAAGGCTGCCCTCTCTCTCCATATCTTTTCAATATAGTACTTGAAGTTCTAGCTAGAGCAATTAGACAAGAAAAAGAGGTCAAAGGGATACAAATTGGAAAGGAAGAAGTCAAACTATCACTATTTGCAGACGATATGATAGTATACATAAGCGACCCAAAGAACTCCACCAGAGAACTCCTACAGCTGATAAACGACTTCAGCAAAGTGGCCGGATATAAAATCAACTCAAGCAAGTCAGAAGCCTTCCTATACTCAAAGGATAAGCAGGCTGAGAAAGAAGTAAGAGAAATAATACCCTTTACGATAGCCACAAACCATATTAAGTATCTTGGCGTGACGCTAACCAAACAAGTGAAAGATCTGTATGACAAGAACTTCAAGTCTCTGAAGAAAGAAATTGAAGAAGACCTCGGAAGATGGAAAAATCTGCCATGCTCATGGATTGGCAGGATTAATATAGTAAAAATGAGCATCTTACCAAAAGTAATACACAGATTCAATGCAATCCCCATCAAAATCCCAACTCAATTCTTCATAGAGTTAGAAAGAGCAATTCAAAAATTCATCTGGAATAACAGAAAACCCAGAATAGCTAAAACTATTCTCAAGAGTAAAAGAACCTCTGGGGGAATCAGTATCCCGGACCTCAAGCTGTACTACAGAGCAATAGTGTTAAAAACTGCATGGTATTGGTACAGTAACAGACATGTAGATCAATGGAACAGAATTGAAGACCCAGAAATGAATCCACACTCCTATGGTCACTTGATCTTTGACAAAGGAGCTAAAACCATCCAGTGGAAAAAAGATAGCCTTTTCAACAAATGGTGCTGGCTCAGCTGGAGGTCAACATGCAGAAGAATGCAAATTGACCCATCCTTATCTCCTTGCACTAAGCTCAATTCTAAGTGGATCAAAGATCTCCACATAAAACCAGACACACTGAAACTAATAGAAGGGAAACTAGGGAAGAACCTTGAACATATGGGCACAGGGGAGAATTTCCTGAACAGAACTCCAATAGCTTATACTCTAAGATCAAGAATAGACAAATGGGACCTCATTAAATTACAAAGTTTTTGCAAGGCAAAAGACACCGTCAAAAAGACAAAGCGGCAACCAACTAACTGGGAAATGATCTTTACCAACCTTACATCCGACAGAGGGCTAATATCCAAGATATACAAAGAACTCAAGAAGTTAAACTCCAGAGAGGCAAGTAACCCTATTAAAAAATGGGGTACAGAGCTCCACAAAGAGTTCTCACCTGAAGAATATCTAATGGCTGAGAAGCACCTAAAGAGATGTTCATCATCCTTAGTCATTAGGGAAATGCAAATCAAAACAACCCTGAGATTCCATCTCACACCAGTCAGGATGGCTAAGATCAAAAACACAGGAGACAGCAGTTGTTGGCGAGGATGTGGAGAAAGAGGAACACTCCTCCACTGCTGGTGGAATTGCAGGCTGGTACAACCACTCTGGAAAGCAGTCTGGCGGCTCCTCAGAAAACTGGGCATGACACTTCCGGAGGATCCGGCTATACCACTCCTGGGCATATACCCAGAGACTTTACCTGCATGCAATAAGGACACATGCTCCACTATATTCATAGCAGCCTTATTTATAATAGCCAGAAGCTGGAAAGAACCCAGATGTCCCTCAACGGAGGAATGGATTCAGAAGATGTGGTATATTTACACAATGGAATACTACTCTGCAATTAAAAACAATGAATTCACGAAATTCCTAGGCAAATGGTCAGAACTTGAAAATATCATCCTTAGTGAGGTAACCCAATCACAAAAGATCACACATGGTATGAAGTCACTGATAAGGGGATATTGACCCAGAATCTCAGAATACCCTAGACACAATCAGCATATCAATAGATTTCTAAAAAGATGGAAGGAGAGACCCCTGGTCCTGGAAAGACTGGATGTAGGGGAACGCCAGGACAGAGTAATGAGAGGGGGTTGAACGGAGAAAAGAGGGAGGGAAGGGGGCTTATGGGACTTTCGGGGAGGGAGGAAACGGGAAAGGGGAAGTGATTTGGAATGTAAATTAAAAAAATAAAATAAAATTAAATTAAAAAAAAAAAAAAAAAAAAGAATGTTTGATGCTCTTTCAGAGGACTGGAGTTTGGTTCTCAGCACCCACACTGCCAGAGAAGCTGACTACCACCTATAACTCCAGCAGCAGAGGACCCAATGCCTTCCTCTGAATCACACAGTATGCATGTGTATACACACACACACACACACACACACACACACACACACACACGGAGGGAGGAAGGAAGGAAGGAAGGAAGGAAGGAAGGAAGGAAGGAAGGAAAGATGAAGGAGGGAGGGAGACAGACAGAAAGAAAGAGAAAAAGAAAGGAAAGAAGGAAAGAAAGAGGAAGGAAGTTAGGGAGGAAAGAAGGGAGGGAGGGAGGGAGGGAGGGAGAGAGGAAGGGAGGGAGGGAGGGAGGGAGGGAGGGAGAAATAAGCTGGGCATGGTGGTGCACATCTTTAATCCTAGCACTTGAAAGGCAGAGGCAGGTAGATTTCTGTGAGTTCGAGGCCAGCCTGGTATAGATTGGAAGTACTAGGACAGCTACAACATAGAGAGAACTTGTCTGAAAAAACAAAAAACAAACAAACAAAAAGAAAAATATTATCTCAAAAGAGTAAGAAAAGAAGGAAAATTTGGAGAATAGAAAATTAGATGTGTAGCAGGAGCATCAGCAGAGATGTTTGAGGTGGGTAGGTTATGTACAGGTTCATATCTTCTGGATACGGGAAATTTTCTATGTTAAAAATATCTTTAAATGAACAAACCTTGCAAGAAATAACAAAATACCTTAGAATAGAAAACCTATAAAGTGGAAAACAGAAAATTTTAAAGACAAGTGGCAGAAATATATTGAGAAAGTATACATTAGACTTCATCAATAAAAAGCTTTTAAGTGAAAAAAAATTACCTGGTTTCATGAAAATAACTGAGAAACTTAATTATAAAACCAAAAAGGAAGAAATATATTAAGCAAATACATATGATTTCATGCCAGCACATTTTAAAACCTAGATAAAATGAATAGTTTCCTGGAAAAAGAGGAAAGTATGAATTCAACAAATGGGTTTTGTGTGTGTGTGTGTGTGTGTGTGTGTGTGTCTGTTCATGTGTGTGTATACACATGTGTGTATACACACACATGAACATGCATATAGAGGCTAGTCACCGATGTAAGTCATCTTCTTCAACTGGTCTCTGTCTATCGTATTTTATTATTTTATTTGATAGAGTCTTTTATTGAGCACAGATTTGGCTAGACTGACTGTTCAGCAACCCTCAGATCAGTGATAGATTCTCTCTCAAAAAAATTAGCTGGATAGTGCTGGAGAAACAACACCCAAGGTTGACCTCCGGCCTCTACACACATCTATCCACCTTCCCTATCCCCGGATGCATGAAAAACCTCAGTAACATTTCCAGATGCTAAAAATGAACAGCTTTTAAAGTTAAGAAATTTACCCCATTTAGAGTAATACAGCAATGAAGAAATAAGCAGGCCTGGCTACATGTGTGTTTTTAAGATAAACTCTCAAAGAGACATTCTTTTGTCAACATTTATTTAAAAAAAAATTTATCATGATTATATTTTGTATCAAAAGAAAAGACTGTGGAAGCAAGCCCAGGCTCATTTACACTGTCCTGTGCTCCAGGTACAGATGGGAACTCACCCCATTCCTCACTATGATTAGTCCAGAATACCACCATCCCATTAACCACGCAGTGAGAAGCTAGTTGGGCTGATCTCTCCATCACCCCATCCATTTCTGGGCCATTCTATTTCTCTCCATCAGCCCAAATCCAACCAAGTTTAGAGGCTTATTCATTTAATCTTTAATACTTTTGTCAGGTTTCAGCGCGTTCCCTGTGTTGCCTAATCCCTTTTAACATTTCAGAGTTAAACGAACTCAGGTTCAGAGCACTTATTATTGACATTTACTCTACAGGTTTGACAAGAGAGTTGCCCAGGACTTTTCCCCTTGCACTACTTGGAATCAAAACAAGTCGTACTAAAGGACAAGTCAGGGGACTTTGTGGGCCTGGAGGACCCACAAGAAAGGACATCAATGTGTTTCTTCATTGACAGGAATGGGTCTGGCCACATGGATGTGTTACTCTGTGTCCAGAGATGGGTTTAATCACCTGTCTTTCTTTCAGATCTGACATCAGGGAGGGAACGCACAAGGAAGCGTTGTTACCCAACACTCCCAGCTCCAGGGTAACCAGCTGTTATTCTATGACATTTATAGGAAACTTGGCAGTGATTCTTGTTATGATCTGCACCATTTTGTTGCAAATGTTTAACAGGATGAGGAGAGGCCCTGTCTTGTGTCAAGACACCAAAAATGTCAATGAGGTAATGAGCTGTGGAATGAGACTCTCTAGGGACAGGACTAGCCAATACTCCTTCTAAGGTGTCCTCTGAGCCTTGTCTGGCTGAGGTTAATTATGCCTTGGTATTTGCATTCCCACAGATGGCTTTGGGCATCCCCTGGGTCTACTCAGCCAATCTCCATTCTCCCCCATTTGGTGCCATTTTTGAGGTCAGGCATATCCATGACAAAGGGAAGATCACCAGGTGGGTCTGATTTTTCAGTGGGTACACCCAGTATGACTGCCTGTATTGTTTAATAACTGGTGTCAATTCTGTAGTCTAGTGACTATGAGGGTATGTTGAGAATATAAATATGAATCCTGAAAGTAGGTAAATGGTGTGCAGGCATGGTATCTACTAAACCAAAAGTGTTGTAAGTTTTCTGTCTTCTAATATTAACATCGAGAATCTAACAGACCATACAAGGACAAGTTCATGTACTTGGTACATAGTAAGATGTTGGTCCTCTTTGGATGATTCAGATGAGACCAGGTTGCTTGCCTCTCTCCCTCTAGGAGGATCACTGTGACACTCATCAAGAACAACTTGCCCTTGGTTCAGTTCCCAGCAGTATACTTTTCAACAACAAAACATAACAATATATCTTCAAGCTGGTACCCTATGCATGTCAAAGAGTCCCTCTTCCAAATCCAGACATCCTCTTTACACAAGACTAAGCCACATCGGAAAGATAGTACAAGTGTGGTGCTTTAAATAATAGTACCCCCGCATAGGCTCATATATTTGAATGCTTAGTCATCAGGGAGTGGCACTGCTTGAGAAGGATTAGGAGGTGTGGCCTTGTTGAAGTAGATGTGGTCTTGTTGAAGGAAGTGTGTCATAGGCATTGGGCTTTGAGGATTCAAAAGCCCAAGCCAAGCCAAGTGTCTGTCTCTGTCTCTCTGTCTCTCTCTCTGTCTCTCTCTCTCTCTCTCTCTCTCTCTGTCTCTCTCTCTCTCTCTCTCTCTCTCTCTCTCTCTCTCTCTCTCTCTCTCTCTCTCTCTCTCTTTCTGCTGCCAGCAAATCCAAATATAGAACTCTCAGCTACTTTTCTGCACCATGTCTGCCTGTGTGCTGCCATGCTCCCTGCCACAATGGCTAAACCTCTGAAACTGCAAGTCAGGCCCAATTAAATGCTTTCTTTTAGAGGAGTTATCTTGGCCATGGTGTCTCTTCACAGCAATAGAACAGTGACTAAGACAACACTTAGCCAAGAACCTGCCAGAATATTCCACAATATGAGAGGAAATGTATTTTACATTATTCCATCCCATACTTTTAAATAATAGTTTTGAAGTGCAATCATTTTCTTAAAAGTCCATACTGCTAAGTGACTGGTTAAAAGTATAGAGTTAGGGACTGGAGGAAAGAGTTTATTGTGCAAGTAGGTAACCTGGCTTTGAATCCCCAGGACCCATGTAAAAACTGGATACTGTGGCACACAGCGGTAGTTCCAATGCTGGGGGTAGGGAGACAGGTGGATCCTCTGGGACTCTCCAATCAGCCACTCTGGTCATGTTAATGAGCTCCAGATACAGTGAAAGACCATGTTTCAAACACTGTGGTGGGAAACAACAGGAAGACACCTGACATCTACATTTGGCCTCAGTAAGCCTACATACCCAGACACACATGCACTCACACAGAGCCTTCTCTCTCTCTCTCTCTCTCTCTCTCTCTCTCTCTCTCTCTCTCTCTCACACACACACACACACACACACACACACACACACACACACACACGAGGACTGAGGAGAAGCCTTGTAGTGGTTTGAATATACTTGGCCCATATGGAGTGGTACTGTTAGGAGATGTGGCCTTATTGGAGGAAGTGAAACCGTGAGGGTGGGCTTTGAAGTTCCACCCAGTGCAGAAGAGTCAGTCTTTTCCTAGCGGCCTTCAGATGAAGATGTATAACTCTCAGCTCCTCCCACACTATGCCTGCCTGGACACTGCCATGCTCCCACTTACATGACAATGGACTGAAGCTCTGAACCTGTAATCCAGCCCCAATTAAGAGTAAATCCTTTAGAAGAGTTGCCTTGTTCATAGTGTCTGTTCACAGCAGTAAAGCCTTAACTAAGACAAGCCTGTTTATTGTTTTCCCTCTGACTTTCTACTTCCCACCAGATGCACATATCCCTTCCTATTCCTCACTATAGTTCTGTTCATTTTGACCAGTGTCTATTCTCTATTCCCTGTCACACGTAACAGTCCACTACAGACACATCCACAGGCCAATCTGATTTAGACAACTCCTCAGCTGAGGCTTAACTCAGATGATTCTAGTCTGTGTTGGGTTGACAGTCAAGGCTAACTAGGACACTCTGAACTCTGGCTATGTCCAAAAGCAACATGTGCGTTTCCCTGTGTTCCAGATGAAAATATACACAGATGTTGAGAACAAGAATCCATCTCCTGGAGTGGGAAGCCTGTGGCAAGGAATACCCTTTGTTTTTGAGCCTTTCTGTGACATCTTGAGCAAGTTATTCCATCACCCCAAGTGAAAGGGTTGGCACAGAGACAGCTGAGATCCCTTCTAGCTAATGTTTTCTGGTTCCAATATGAATCAAAATTCTAAGAAGCTCAAATGTCAGCAAGAAATTCTTTCCATGCATAGGTACTCACTGATACCACTCTCCAGAGATGGGGTCAACCTCAATCCTCTCAGTTCCATTCAGCTATCTTCTCCCTCACGCCCCTGCCCAGATACCCAGCCTCCTGTGGCTGCCACACAAAGACCCCACCGGGTCCCCCACCTGGAGACACTCAAGTAAGTGAAGACTGTTGGCCCTTAGAAATAATAAGCTACACAGTTTGAACCCCTGTCTATTTTACTGAAAACAGAGTTTCATTTCCCCTTGCTTTTTTATGACAAATGTTCTCTGTATGGTTTATTGGACAATTAACAATGTTAATATTTGCTTCCTATTTTAGACTGTAAATAGTTCTGACAGTGGCCTCTGACTCTCACCAAAACCTCTGCAATCATTTATTACATATTTACTTAAAAATCAAAAGGAAAAGAAGCCCGTGGTGATGGTGACAGCCACTAACCTCGGATCGCACAAGAAGCTGACAGTGGGAACTTGGACCTGAATTTCTTGGCATGAGGTTCTACTTTACTCTGATACATAGACGTCCAGACTCATCAATGACCAATGGCTGTGACTGACTACACAGTTTTAAAAGGCTCTCCAAACTTCAGGTCACAGCTGGCTCCACATATAGGGAAACTGACTTAGGGACACAGTGGCGAGTGCTTGGTGGAGTTCTTAGCATACCTCCATGTCCATACCTTTCTAAACTGTGCCTTCTCAAAAGTGACGAAGACTATTCCTTGAACTCCAGTTAAAGGTATCGGAAAAGTGAAATACACTTATTTCTTTTGAAGGGGTAAGATTTTTCCTCCGACTTCCTTCATTCTCTTGGACAAAAGTTTGGCACATTCTGCAGTTTTTCTAGGTGCATTCTTTCTTCAGAGCAATATGTGGGCATTTGTGGTGCAGGACACATGGAGTAAACAAACGGGTGCTTTGGTCCTGAGTTTCTATATTCTTTGTTTAAGGGCTTTCTGACAACATGCTGATGGACATCATCTTCCTTAAAGAGATGTTGTACTGGCTGGTTTTGTGCCAATATGACACAGCTAGAGTCATCCGAGAGGAAGGATCCTCAGTTGAGTAAATGACTCCATGAGACCCAACTGTAAGGCATTTTCTCAACTGGTGATCAATGAGGGAGAGTTCAGCCCATTGTGAGTGGTGTCATCCCTGGGTTGGTGGTCCTGGATTATATAAGAAAGCAGGCTAAGCAAGCCATGAGGTAGCAAGGCCGTAAGCAGCACTCTTCCGTGGCCTACGCATCAGCTCTTGTCTCCAAGATCCTGCCCTTCTTGAGTTCCGGTCCTGACTTCCTCCAATAGTGGACTATGCTCTGGAAGTGTAAACCAAATGAACCCTTTTCTTCCTAACTTGCTGGTTTGGATTTGGTGTTTTGTCCCAGCAACAGAAAACCCTAAGACAGACACTGAAAAGCTTCCAGACTTTTTAGCTCTTTTGAGCCTCAACCACCATCATCAGTCCAGAAATACATTTCTTTCCTTTTTTGTTTTTCAAATGGCTAAGATGAAAACAGTCAGATTGGCATCCACCATACATCCTGAACCAACTTGCTCTTCTTCTCCCCAGTGCCCCTCGGTCTACAGAATGAGTGCCTCTTACTCAGCACGTGCACTCTGCTCTGGGTCCACATCCTGTTTTGTGGAAAGACTTGTTTGTTGTCCCCACCACTGATTTCGGCCACACAACCCTTCTACTCTTCATCCAGAGCATCAGCAACTACTTCTGTGCCACACATTTTTCACAGAAACTTCAAAATTTGTCTTCACACAAATTTGTGTTTCTGACCATCATGGACTGGAAATATTCCACTTCATCTTGACATAGCCAGCAAAGAACAAGAATGTGGCACTTCTAACAAAGCCAATACTACTTCAGCATTTGCAGACAAAGGGCGCATGGGTACTTCCTGTGTACAATTTGTAGACCATAGAGACAGCACTGTCCAGGATGTGCTCATATCTCAGTTAGCAAACCACCCATCAGCCCAAAGGAGATGCTTTCCACAGCAAGAAGAATGTTAGGAGATACCCCATTTTGAAATGGATCCAGCCAGGACCCCATGACAAGTGAGCACCAGCCTTAATCACCTACCATATCAGGAATACCCAAGTAAATCCACTTATGACAGTTCAAGTCCAGGAAGATTCTCCCACCACCTCTTTCTTCTTCATTCTCCTCTCCCATCTCCCATCAGGGGTTGATGCCTGGAGGGACAGAAGCCATGGTTATCAATGTATTAAAGGAGAAGGCTGAATCCAAGGAATAAGAAGACATTAAGGCTAACTTCAAGCAGTCAACATCAATCCCACTTGAACAAGAGGAGGGGAGAATATTTCATTGCAATTATTCCAGGGTTTTATACTAACACATTTATGTTGCTAAAACAAGAATTGAGTAAGGAGTAGAAGACATTCTGTATGTGTTTGCACTTGTGTGTGCATGAGCATGTGTGATGTGTGTGCAGTATGTGCATTTGTGTGTGTGTGTCTGTGTGTATGTGTTTGTGGTGTGTGCATGTGTGTGTATATCTGTGTGTGTGTGCATGTGCACATAACATAAAATAGGTCAACTAAATGATTACACAATATGGCACACAGTTATTCCTGTCAGGCTGATTGGCTCATTACTCCCTACATGCAGTGTCTCAATGTTCTTATTCCTGTCCCAGAAACTTTACTCATTCTCTCCTACCTGCCCAGAAGGCCCTTTCAGCCTTGTAAACAACCTCAAAGATAACCCACTCCAAAGGCCAAGCTGCAGCTTTACCCTTCCACACAGGGCCTTACTAGACCACAACAAGTGATGGTAGCCAGGGACAGGGATTCTTCAGGTTGTCCTTTAAAATGGCATTTGAGCAGAGCTAAATCCCCAGAGTCGTACAGCTATGTGTGTGAAGTACCATTTAAAATGGTAAAAGTCTTATAGCTTTAAGTTAAGAACACGCAGATTGGCATCCAATCTGAGTCACCCAAGGGAATAAAAACAAACAAACAAACAAACAAAACCCATGATGCCTTGGTGCAAAGTCAGGAACAAAGTATTCATTCAATTCCTTCCTTCTCGACTACACTTTTGAAAAGAAAGTTACATCATTTAAAAGGACAAAGGGTTAAAAAAAAAGACAACCTAGGAAAGATATCAGCAAAGTTTTGGAATATGGAGGAAATTGAGAGACTCAGCACAGTAGAGAGAGAGAAATCTTAAGCTGTTATAGCACATGTTTCAGGAAGGAACAGAAATGTGAATTGTGGGAAAGTAATCATAATGCATTACAGAGATTCACTTCAATTAGTAGCCACATGTAAATAATTACATAAACCTAAAATAAATCAAACAAAATTGGAAGAGAGTAGACAGTTTCTGTATGAAGGAGTAGATCAGAAATATTCTCATCTTGACTAACAGGAAGCCACATGGAAGCTCAAAATTTAGAGCCTGAGAAAGAGCAGGACACAAACCGACCTGTGATTTATCCAGGAGACCTCTCTGAGGAGCTTTTAAGCTATGTGCATTCATGACTTTGAACACATGTATAACACAGAGATGAACACACATACATATGTAAAAACAAGACAGTCAGAAAAAGGTAGGTGATAAATAAAATGAAATATAGAAAGATTTATTCTGTAGATAAATGGTTAGATGGATGAATGGATGATAGCAGTATATAGGTGATGATAAATAGATGTATAGATAGATGGATGATAAAGGTATATAGGCAATGATAAATAGATGTATAGATGGATGATAATTTCCAACTTACTACTTTTCTAAACTTTATGAAAGGACAAGGCAATAGAGATTCAGGAGAGAAAATACTTTGAACTTTGTGTTTTGATCTTTCCTTGGACTCCCAGTAAGTGCTATGATACTCTCTTGTGACACTGGGTAGCAGCAACAAGCCACAAACTCAGTCAGTCACATAGACCTGAGGGGGACCAACTGATGCTCTTCAGTACCAAGTTGATAATCAATGACATTCTGTAGGTTAGGAGTTTATTTATTATTTTTATAAGTATGTATAAGATTGTGTACTACGTGGGTACAGATGCCATGAAGGCCAGAAGAGAGCGCCAGATCTCCTGTAGCTGAAGTTAGAGGTGGTTGTGGGCCACTTGGTGTGGATGCTGGGAACTGAACTCAAGTTCTGTTGGAACAGCTACAACTGTTCTTAACCACTGACTCAACTCTCCAGCCCACGGTTGGATGCTCAAATGCAGTTTTTCAGCCTACACTAGGGTTACTAAGACATATTGCTAATCTGAGTGGAGGAATCTCTGTAGATGATGGATAAATGGATGATTAGATAGATAGATGGATAGATGATAGATGATAGATAGATAGATAGATAGATAGATAGATAGATAGATAGATAGATAAGATAGATGCATGTATACATACATACATATATACATAGATGATAGCTAGGTAACAGCTAAGTTAAATCCTTGGGAGGCTAAAAGTTCCTTGGATCTAAACACCAAAACATAACTCCTTTATCAGAGGCATTTAAAGGTTTCCACATCTGAGAACTACCTCACTCATCCTCAATCTTCCCGCTAACCTCTGTGATTCTGTAAGTAGCCTTGAGAATTCGGATAGAAAGTTCTGGGGCCTCCAGACCTGCATGCCAGAGATTGGGTGAGGACAGATACAGTTGTGTAAATAGTGGCAGGCAGTGAGAGTTGCTAGCAAGGGAAGAAGAGAAGAAAAGAACAGAAACAAAGAAGGCATCATCTTTGCTCTGTCTCCTGCCTCCTCTGAGGGGAACTGGGTGGCCTGTGGCTTGGAGGAGAACACAGGTGTCTAAGTGTCCTGATTAACTTGAACTGTCAATGTCACACAGTCCATGGTCATCTGAGAAGGGAGTCTCAACTGAAGGTTTGCCCAGATCAGACCAGTGTGTGAGCATGTCTGCGGGGGTGTCATTATTTGAAATCAGAGTTTCTCTGGTGGTGTCTTAAATGTAAACAACGCATAATCGACTCAAAAAGCAAGAACCTTGATCTTTGGAAAGTGGCAGTTCGAAGCTCTGACTGCTTGATATGCTTTCAGAACAAACAAGTTTGGAAGAAGCATAGAGGCCTCATAAGACATGAAAGCAGCTATCTGGGAGACAGCAAAGGTCCTGAACCTAAGTGATAGTACAAAGGACCCCAAATTCCCTGACACTGGAGAGGAAGGGGTGTGGGGTGAGAACAAGAAGGGCTCCAAGTAACAGAAATCGTCACTTCCCTCCCCCACCAAGAGTCCCATTTTCTCACCTGGCCACTCATCAGGCCACTTTATTGTCCACCTGAGGTGTCTCGGGAAGTTCAAGGTCTTAATCAAGAACCAGGGAAGAGGTCAGGACAAACACGAATGGATGAAGAGACTGGCCATGCGCTGAGATACTTAGAATCGTGTTGCGCAATGGGGTGGGAGGGTGGATGGGGTTCACATGCGTATATACTTATGTGGACATCAGATGGACGGGGTGCACATGTGTATCACATCAGAGAACGACCCTGGAGGGTGTTTCTCAGGCATTTGCCACTTTTTGTTTGACCCTGGGTCTCTCACTGGCCTGTACCCTCACCAAGCAGCCTAGGCTAGCTGGGTAAGGAGCTCCAGGATCTAATGTGCCTGCCTCCTGTCTCACCATCTCTGGGGTTACAAACACATGTCATTATGTCTGGCCTTTTATGCAGGAACTGGAGACCATGCTTAGGCTCCAATGCTTAATCAGCGAAGCCACCTCCCCAGTCCCAGAGTGATCTTAAATTGCACACATTCCAACTGAGGGCAGTCACTCAGTTACTCAAGTCTAATTCTGAACTATCAAACTAAATCCAGAGGGAAGATAATTTCTCGGCAGGATGTGCAGCAACCACCCCATATTCTGTCTTTGCTGAATTTTGTTTTGTTGTGTTTCCACTGCTTCAGGCTGTGGGAAGCTTAGGATGTTCTACCAAAGATAAAAATCTGAAAACCAAGTGGAAACTCTAAGTCCCTGGGTGTTTGCTCAGATTTCAAGTCGATATTTCAAAACACCCGCAGGTGACAGCCACCCTCAGAAACTAGAAACTGCTTAAGTTTCTTCTAAAATTGTAGTTTTTCTCCAAGGCTCACTCCCTTCCCACCCCTCAGAATAAAAAAGGCCATCATTCTTGTCATGGGAGATGCCTTTAAATAAGG
>BTHU01000022.1:75146217-75348717 GCA_036184795.1 Tokudaia tokunoshimensis
TTCAAGAACTAAATAAAAATGCACTTGGATGGAAAAGTAGCAAGACAGAAATATGCTGTCATTCAGGCATGGTGGATCCCACCTTTTATCCCAGCACTTGGGTGGCAGAGGTAGGCACATCTCTGTGAGTTCAAAGTCAGTCTGGTCTACATAGTGAGTGCCAGACCATGCCAAAAAAAAAAAGGAAAGGAAAGGAAAGGAAAGGGCAACATGCTATCAAGATTGACAACAGGCGCCAGCCAGGTGGCTCAGTGCTTGACTCTAAGATTGATGGTCTGAATTGGATCTCTGGGATTGCACAGTGAAAGTAGAGAACCGGCTTCTGCAGGTTGTCCTCTAACCTCCACACATAGAGACATTGTCTTAACTTAGGGCTTTACTGCTGTGAACAGACACCATGACCAAGGCAATATTTAATTGGGGCTGACTAACAGGTTCAGAAGTTTAGTCCATTATCATCAAGGCGGGAATATGGCAGCATCCAGGCAGGCATGGTGCAGGAGGAGCTGAGAGTTCTACATCTTCATCTGAAGGCTGCTAACAGAATACTGGCTTCCAGGCAGCTAGGATGAGGGTCTTATAGCCCACACCCATAGAGACACACCTACTCCAACAAGGTTATACCCACCCCAACAAGGTCACACATTCTACTAGTGCCATTCCTGTTCTGAGCATATACAAACTATCATGTTCCACTCCAAATCCATAAGCTTGTTCAAACACATGAGTCTATGGAGGCCATATCTAAACATAGCATAATGCAAAATACATTTAGTCCAACTTCTAAAGCCCCCTAGTCTATAGCTGTCTCAACAATATTAGGCTTAACTGTAATTCCCAAAGCAAGACAGGAAACCAGCTGGGCAAACTCCAAACTCTGCATCTTCATGGCCAATGTCAAAGCGGTCTTCAGATCTCCACTCCTTTTTTATCTTTGTTGACTGCAACAAACATCTTTCTCCTGGGCTGCTTCCACTCCCTGTTAGCAGCTTTCCTCAACAGGTAGCCCATGGCCATGGCATCTCGAACGTCTTGGAGTCTCGAAGGCAACTTCAATGCTACAGCTTCATATTTCAATGTCTGGAATCCACACATAATCTCTGGGTTCCTCCAAAGGGGTGGCATCACTTCTGCAGCTCTGCCCTCTGTAGCACTCTAAGCTGAGGTTGATCCACTCCGCTGCCACTGCTGTTCTTGGTGGTGATCCCATGATACTGGCATCTCCAATACCCTGAGGTCTTCCACTGCAAATAGGCTTCACCAATAGCCTTTCTTAGGCTCTCTTTGTGATGCCAAGTCTTTGCATGACCCCTTCAGTCCTGGGCCATCAACTGCAACTGAGGCTGCACTTTTACCAATGGCCTTCCATGGCCTCTCACAGTGCCAAGCCTCAGCTGTTCTTCATGACCCCTTCATGCCTTCAAAACCAGTGCCACCTAGGTGACTCTTACAACATTACTAATACAGTTGCTGCAGGAGGTACAACCTTAGCTATCTCTAGAACACAGCTTCTTTGTGCTCTCAGAAAACACTTCCAGATTTCACCTCAGTGATGCCGATCTCTTCTTAATCACCACTAATTTCCTAGCTCCAGCTAACCAGCATCAATTGTCCCAGTAGTCCCTTCTATTCTTGACTCTAAAGCCAGAGTCATGTGTCCAAAGTTGTCCAGTTCTGCTGCTTGCTGGGGCTGGGACATGGCCCCCTTGTTCTATGATATCATCACCAGCTTTCTGTTTTCCAACTCCTTCATTGCCAAAATGTGGCTGTCCTGGAACTTGCTCTGTAGATTAGCTTTGAACTCAGAGATCTACATGCCTGTCTCCTAAGCACTGGGATTAAAGGTGTGATCCACCAAGCCAGGATTTAAGTTTTTCTTCACCTAGAACTTGCTCTGTTCTAAGATGTCCTTGGTCTGCTTGTTTTTGCCTCCTGGGATTAAAGGTTTATTCTACCATGCCTGGATCTAAATTTAGCTGGGTGGGATCTTGCCCCAAAGCCACACTCCCTTAATTTGTTATCTCCTTGAACACAAGACTCAGCTCCATTTCACTTCCTGGTGCCCCTTTAATACTCCAACCATATATTTTATATTTTCCCTTTCTCAGCTTGCTATGCTTGTTCAAAATGCTTTTCATGAGGCTTAACCAGAGAACAAAGTCTATGATGGTCATTTCTGAGACTTCCTTTGTCAATGCAATTAATCTGAGTCTCTTCACCTTAGCCTCAGGCAGACTCTTCAGACAAGGGCAAAAAGAGTAGCCACATTCTTCACAAAATACCACAAAAACAGTCTCTAGGCCACATATTGAAATTCTCCACTGAAACCTCTTGGGCCAGGTCTGTACAATTCAAAACACTCTTAGTAACAGTCTTCCATATTCCTATAAGGATAGCCCATTAAGCCCCATTTAAAGCATTCCCCTACTTTCCATATCCAAAGTCCCAAAATCCACTTCTTTTAAACAAAAGCATACTCAGGCCTATCACAGCAATACCCTAGTCTCTGGTACCAACTTCTGTCTTAGGGTTTTACTGCTGTGAACAGACTCTATGACCGAGGCAACTCTTGTAAAGGATTTACATTTAATTGGGGCTGGCTTACAGGTTCAGAGGTTCAGTCCATTATCAAGGTGGGAACATTGATATCCAGGCAGGCATGGTGCAGAGAAACTGAGAGTTCTACATCTTCATCTGAAGGCTACTAGCAGAATACTGGCTTCCAGGCAGCTAGGATGAGGATCTCAAAGCCATGCCCACAGTGACACACCTACTCCAATAGGGCCACGCCTTCTAATAGTGCCATTCCCTGGCCTGAGCATATACAAACTATCACAGACATAATGCAACAGAAATAAATAAGTAAACAAATGAATGAATGAATAAATAAATGAATGAATGAATTTTTTAAGTTAAAGTTCAATAGCAGGCCACAAGTGAGGATACTCAAAGGCCCAGATTACTCCTAGGCAGGTGGCCCTGAACTGTATGAGAAAGCTTGCTGCTTATAGGCCAACCTGGGAGCCCGCTAGCAAGCAGCATCCTCCAGGGTTCCTGCTGTATTTCTTTAGCTGTAAAGCAGGTTCCTCAGTTCATAACTCAATTAATATGAATACAAGATGGTGCCTAGATCGGGCAGATCTACCACTACACCACCCTCTTCCCCATCTGAGAGACCACTTAGAACTTGCGGTTCCTCCAGGCCAGGTGCTTCTGCTCCACTTTCCTTCCACCTCTGCCATCCTCTCTCGCCATCCTCTCCTTCTCTCTCCCAACTTTCAGCTCCACCTTCCCTTCATCTGCCCAATCACTAGTTTACAAATTAAAGTGGGAAGAAGGTTTACAGAAATCACCTGAATGCTGGCTCATTCCATGTTCTCAGCCCCTCCCAGGAGAACAGAATTAGCATTAAATTGCAAATAGCCCCAGGGCTATCCACAACACACCCCATAATGAAGGACTGTGACCCTGAAGTGTAAGACAGATAAAACCTTTCCTCACCCAAGATGCTCTGGAGTTTGTTCACAGTAACAGAAAGAAACTAGAATTTACAGCCAGAAGCATTTTTAAAGCTCTAAACCAAGAAAAAGTATGTATAGGCCTACACTGGGGTATATAACAATGAACAAGACTAAAAGTCATTGTAAAAATACCCCCCCCCATGATTGTTATAGGCAATGGCTTTACTTTTCAAGTAGGCTCTAGCAAACTAGAGTAGAAGACAATTGTCAGCACATGATATATTTGGGGCATGATCTTTGAGCCTTAGTCAAATTGGACATGTGCCACATTTCCCTACTGCAAGTGTTTCTTGATTATATTTATGTGGATGTTTGTCAATTGATATCTTTATATTCTTATAGCCTTTTTGGATTCTTACACTATTTTATAGATCATAACCCTTTACAATCAACATGATCTGTGAGGTGTGCATCTCTGTCCCCCAGTGGTTGCCCAGCTGGTTGTACCAATCTCTATACAGACAGCTTTTTCTCGTACACACATATGTGATAAATTTTTATCTAAAAATAGGCGTGTTGGGGCCAGAGAGATGATTCAGTGCACTAAAGAGCTTGCAGGGACTCAAGACTGAGTCACTAGTACACTTTTAAAACAATCAGAATAAACAAACCAAAAGCAGGTAAGCACAGGAGTGCACATTGATAAGCCCAGCATTGGAACTGGGGGCAGCTGGATCCCAAGAACTTCCTAGACAGCCAGACTAGCCTAACTGGGAAGCTTCTGATTCAGTGGGAGAGCCTGCCCCAGGGAAGTATGGCAGAGTGCGATACAGGAAGACACTTGACATCCAGATCTGACCTCTGTGCACACGGAGACATACACACACGCGCGCACACACACACACACACACACACACACACACACACTCAGACACACAGGGTGTGCACACAATCAGGCACAGTAAGAGATTAAAAGAGTCACTATAAATCTTAGCAACTTCAACATCCTATTTCTTTTCTTTCCATCTTCAGAACTTTTAGCTTTTGCCTCAACAGAAGCACTTTACAGATTCTCTTTGGCATACCTCTCAGTTAGAGTGTAGGGTTAGGGTTAGGGCTTACAGTTGAGCCATAGAGCTAGGGTTAGGCATAATGGTTTGTATATGCTCGGCCTGGGGAGTGCCACTATTAGAAGGTGTGGCCTTGTTGGAGGAAGTGTGTCACTGTGGGTGTGGGCTTTAAGACCCTCATCCTAGCTGCCTGGAAGCAGTATTCTGCTAGCAGCCTTCAGATGAAGATACAGAACTCTCAGCTCCTCCTGTACCATGCCTGCCTGGACAGTGCCATGCTCCCAACTTGATGATAATGAATTGAACCTCTGAACCTGTAAGCCAGCCCCAATTAAATGCTATCTTTACAAGAGTTGCCTTGGTCATGGTATCTGTTAACAGCAGTAAACCCTAACTATGACATTAGAGTAGATTAAGTTACCGCCATCAGTACTCATGAACTTGAGAACCACTGTCAGCCAAGGTAGGGAATCTCTGGAACACAAGTACAAGAGAAGCACTTTGAGACCATGATGTATGAACTGATGCCTGAGTGACTAATAGTTAGTTGGTGTATGCCCTGAATATAAACTGGACAAAAGGATAACTCTTTGAATGGTATACAATGTAAAACATAGATTTTTTTATTTCTGAAGTTTTGACCATAAATAACTGAAACTCTGGAACACACATGGGTATGCAGGGTTACTGCACCCATGTACAAACACACTCACACTCTGACACTCATAAACACTCATCTGCATGCCCACACACAAACACTCTGCACACTCCACAATCACATATTCATACTTTCACATTCCTGTACATGCTCTCTGTGACTCTCTCTGTCTCTCTGTCTCTGTCTCTCTCTTTTTCTCTCTGTATCTCTCTCTCTCTGTCTGTCTCACATACACACACACACATACACAAAATATATCGCCTGGAACACAATAAATCTGACTGAAATAAAATGCAAATTTTTTGGCATGTGGTATGTGTGTGTGTGTGTTGAGGGTGTATGTTCATGTGGGTGCTTGTGTGTGTGTGTGTGTGTGTGTGTGTGTGTGTGTGTGTGTGTGTGTGTTGAGGGCATATGTTCATGTGGGTGCTTCTGTGTGTGTGTGTGTGTGTGTGTGTGTGTGTGTGTGTGTGTGTGTGTTGAGGGTGTATGTTCATGTGTGTGTGTGTGTGTGTGTGTGTGTGTGTGTGTTGAGGGTGTATGTTCATGTGTGTGTGTGTGTGTGTGTGTGTGTGTGTGTGTATGTGTTGAGAGTGTATGGTCATGTGGGTGCTAGTGTGTGCCTGTGCTTATGGAGACAAGAGGTCAACCTCAGGTGATATTCCCAGGAACCAATCACCTTGTATTCTGAAGATCACTCATTGGCCTGGAGCTCACTGGTTGGTTGGCCCGCCAGCAAGCCCAAGAGATCTGACAGTCTCTCCTCGCGAAGCTCTTGAATCACAAACACTACCATTCCCCGCCTTTTCTTACATTGGATGAAGGGATCAAACTCAGGTCCCCAGGCTTCTCTGACTGAGCAGCTCCCTAGTTCAAAACATGAACTTTGTGCAGAACAAATGACTTCACATTTTTAAGGAAGTTGCCACAATCCCATAAGCAAACCCTGCTCATGCAAGCTGCCTCAATTAAACTCAGTGGGTCACAGAGAGATAATAAACCAAGAATGTGACTTGTTGGGACGAAGATGGGGATCACTGGAAGACGTAAGGGAGTGAGAGGGTAATAACATACAATATGCATGGATGTGAAGTTGTCAAAGAATAGAAATAATTAAATAAACTCTAAAACAGGGAAAGGCTGGCCAGAACAAAAAGTCTACTAAAAACTTATTGTATTAAAGTGATGGTTATTTTTTTTAAGTTTTTTTTCTATGTATGTGTTATATGGTGGTGGTGGCGGTGATGGTGGTAGTGGTGGTGGAGGTCATACAGTGCTGTATGTAAGTTGCCCTTAGAGGCCAGAAGAGGGCGTCAGATCCCTAAAACTAGGGTTGCAAGCTGTGCCTGGGTAACGGGATCCTCTGTAAAATCAAGCTGCACTCTGCACTGCTGAGCCACCTCTCCAGGCCCTAAGGTGGTTAACTTTGATTGACAACTTGACGTGGTGTTGACTCACTCCAGTAGGGGGTCTCAGTGAGGAGTGTTCTAGATCAGGTTGGGCCAAGGGCCTTCCTCTGAGGGCTTTTCTTACTTGGGTTCATTGAGGTGGGAAGCCCCACTCTGAACGTGGGCAGAACCATTTCAAGGGCTGGGAACCGGTGTGAATAACGAGCAGAGCATGGAGAGCGAGCTAAGCTCTAGTCACTGAGATTCCCTTGTAGGTGATTCTGGAGTGCAGCAGTTGACAACATAAAAGAACCATCGGCGGTTCAGTCTGCACAGAGGGGAGGTGTCTCTAATAGGAACGGCAGGAGGTGTAAGGAGCCGGCCCTCCTCTTCCTGAGGACGAGTGTCACTGCTGTCATTTACCCTAGTTCATTTTAAAAGGTCATCGCCAGAGCGACTGCTTCAAGAGAATTAATATGCAAGTTAAAATTTTAGTCACTGGGGGGCGACTTAACATTATTTTACCACCAAATTCCATAGCTACAAGTCAGAACAGAATATGGGTCCTAGTGTTCAGGTGTCTGGGGCAGGAGGAGCATCAGGAGCTCAGGGTCACTAAGGTATGCAGAGTGAAACTCAGTCTCAAGACAAAGAAGCAAACCTAAAATCCCACACATGGTGTATACTGCGCAGATTGATCCATTCAGAGATGGAAAAAGGTTGTTCCTAGTGGCCTGGTTTATTGGTAACATAAACTACTTTAGGACATATTTTAGAATTAAAAAATATAAGTTTAGTTAGGACGATGTTTGATACAGAAATGAAAAGCTACTTCCAATTTAGACAAGTCAATTCTAAGCCAAGGAGTTTTCTAAAACACCGAGCATTTTATGTTGTTGTTCTTGTGATTGCACTTTTTTTTAAAAGTTGGTTTGGTTTGATTTGATTGGTTTGGTTTGGTTTGGTTTGATTTGGTTTGGTTCGTTTTGGTTTGGTATTAATGTGGTTGAGTATTTTGCCAGCATCTATGTGTACCATGTATGTGCCTGGTACCCTTGGGGGTCAAGAAGAGAATTCAGATCCACTGGAACTGAACAGTTGTGAGCCTCCATGGGGTGCTAGAAATCAAACCCAGGACCTCTGGAAGAGCAGCCACCTAACCACTGAGTCATCTCCCCAGGCTTTATTGTACATTTTAAACCTACGAGTGCTTCAGATGTCTTTTCACAAACCTATTTCAAAGGAAGTTCTTGCCATTACTCTTTTGCTCCACTTCCAAACATAAAAGCAAACATAGCTGCTGCAAAGGCTAAGTCTGCACAGCCAAGCTGCCCTCTGGGATGACAGCCTGGGCAGTGGTGGCCTGTATCCTGAAACCTTTAAAATGTAGCTCCTCCCTAAAGGAAGCAGTCCCCACTGGTGAGCCCTGAGGCTTCCCAGCCCTGCCTCATTTTCTGTTCACTCTCTGCTTCCTAACTGCAAGAGTGAGGTAGCAGTCCACCTCACACTGGGGCTTCCGTACGAGAGCCAAAATGCATTAGGTACGCCTTAAGCTACTTTTTGTCAAGTATCGTATGCATATGCTCCTCTTTCCTGACTATTTCTCTTATCTAATTCCATCAGAAGATTTTTGCTTTTGATTAAGTGTGGCAATCAAAAGGGTAGAAATCAATATTATAAAAAAAATAATCTTTGAAAATAGCACAGACATGCCCAACGCATCTTTTTCCATGGCACCCCAGCCCACTCTGTGTTTACTTTCCAACTTAGTGTGAAATTTGTAAATGTTTTTTATTCCTATTGGTAAAACTAGACCTGAAAATTGTCTCTCAGTCATCAGGATCTACAGACACTTAAAAAACAAAACAAAAAAAAAAAAAACAAAAACACACAGTCCCCTGCCCTTTTTGACTTTGTAGCCTGGTGTCTTTTGCTTTCTCTTAAATGTCCTTTTGTGTCGCAGGCATTGCTGTAGAGATTTAGCAGATTACAGGGACCTCTCCTGAGACTCTCTCTCACACTGTGCGTTCCTCTTGGCCTAGAGACTCTACTTAAGAAAAAAATCTTGTGTGTGAGAAGTAAGTATCGCTGAGGCTGATAGTCACTCATGCTTGCTCTTATCTTGTTCTCGGGGATGGGGGTGGCTATATAATGCAGACGTGAGCTCACTGTAACCCAAGCTGATCTGAAAACTTCAATCTTTCTCCAGCCTCCAGAGTGCGAGGATTACAGATCTACACCTCCAAGCCAACACATTCCTTCTTTCCTTTGTTTGTGAAATATGAAACTATCGGTCCCCAGCTATATTCCAAATACAGGGAAGAGAAGAGTCAGTTATCAGCATTAAGGACGCTAGCTGTTTCTGCTCTAGTGGGAGAGGTAAACACTTTCACTCAGGTTTGTGAGTAAGGTGTGCCTAGATTGGAACTGTCTGTGACACTGTGACAGACACGCTAGGTCCTCCGAGCTATTACCACGGTACGCAGAGTTGTTTCTGTGCTTATCAGTAATCTCATGTGATATCTAACAAGGGCAGCAAGCAACCTGGAAATGAGCCAGAGACTCATGAACCAGAACAGGCAGGATAAAGCCCTGGCCTCTGAGTTAGACTCCACAGTTATCAGATCAGATTAAAAGGAGCCGTGTGGGCCTTTGCGTGAGAACATTGAGAGCCGTTCCTCTGCCTCTACTTCTAAAGAGAAGTCAACCTACACTGAGCCTGCCTTTGTTTTGACTAGGATGCTCTGAGCATATCCTTTAGGATCATCGAGACATCTGACTCCCCTCCCCCCCACCTCTGAGTGTAGACCGTCTGTAGACTAATCTCCAGACATGGGAGCAAGCCACAGGACACACTGGGAGCTGTCCAGTCTGTGCCTGGCATCCTTACCTAGCACACTGAGGGATAGAGGAAGAAAATATAAAGTAAAAGATTACTGATGGAGGAATACAGAGGAAAGAGAGCAAGAGCAAGAGATGGGGGAGCTAAAGTAGTCAGGATTCAGTACAGAGAACGCATTAAACGCCATTGATCTCCTGCACATCTCAGGATCACAGAGTTTTTGCCCCATACTAAAAAGACAGCAATAGCAAGAGTTGCTGCAGCCACTCTTCTGCAAAATTTTGTCTTCTTTGCTTCTTTTTATGCAGAAGAGAAGTTGGAATATCTTAGTTGAGGGCTCAAATTTTTATCTCCACATTCTAGGTCCTGAATACACGACTCAGCAGTTAGTAGCAGTCTTCCAGAGGTCCTGAGTTCAAATCCCAGCAGCTACATGGCTGCTCACAACCATCTGTAATGGGATCCGATGCCCTCTTCTGGGGTGTCTGTACTCATCATATATATATACATATATATAATCTAGATAATCCTTTACAGACAAACCCAGGTATCTGTTTACATTATGATCCTAAATCCCACCAGGTTGCCGATAAACGTTAGCCATCACACACACACACACACACACACACACACACACACACACACACACACACAATTTGAGGCTAGATCACCACTAGAGGGAAGCAGAGGAACATGACAAGAAACGCAACTACTGTTGGAAAGGTTTTGTGAACCGGAACGAACTGGATTCTTCACCTTCCTACTTTCATTCACGGTGGGCAACCTTCAAGAGAAGCTTGAGGGGAATCTACAGGAGTAATAGAAAGATGAATATAACCAAAGTATGGTGTGATGCAAGGATAAAATGTCACAATAGAGCCCATTATTACTTTGTACAATTAATAAATACTAGTGAATGGAGTGTGTTATAGGAAATAAAGGGGAAAACCTGCTTGTCATAAAGTGATTCAGAGCCCTGAGAGGGAGCCTCTCAGGTCATGTGATCAAGGACTCTCAGCAGACAGATCTTTGCAGAGCTTTTTGCCTTCCTCAGCTCAGTCTCTTCATTAATGAAAGGATCCTATTGATTGTATCCATTGGGTAAACACTCAGGTCATATAAACAGACCAGTGAAAACCTCCCAGAAACCATCAAAGAACCCTATAGATGACAATGCAAATACTGGTGCTGACGGAGCATTTGCGTCACAGTCTGCTCAGTTCTCTTCTCACAGTTCCCCAGGAAGAGCCGCAGATAGTAGGTTCTAGAAAGGGAAGAGCTGATGATCAATGCTTTCAGCACCTAAGGAGATGTTCAGCAACCAGGAGATAATTGTTGCTGAGTTTCTTAAATGCTTCTTCCCGTGTAGAAGACCCATAAACTTACCAACTGAAATGAGCTTCACTCTTGTCATTTACCATGTGAGGAGTGGCATTGTCCATGGGCAACTGAGACATGGCCAGTCTCCTGATGTGGTACTCACCCTCCGGCATTGTAATGCAAGCTGTGCACTCTCTCGTGTCACTTCCTCTTCCAGGCAATTGCAAGAGGAGGAGGCTGTTGTTTTTCACTACCAGTAATTCCTCTGCAGCCACCTGTATCACAAGGTTTCTAGAATCAACCAACACACCATGAAGTTTTCCCCCTAAGACCAGGGAGTGAAGAAGACAGAAAGTAGACTGTAGCTAACTGCATAGTACTCTAAAAGACGATTGTGTTGTAAATTAAGGAAAGCCAAGTCTTGAACGATTTGGGTGTTGGGTGAGAAAATTTAGGTAGAGAGTTATGAGGGTCACATCTCTATGTGGTCACTAACTCAGCTCAGATCTAGCCCAGCAATCCAACCCTAGTTCCTTCTGCTGGGCTAATAACTCCAGCGATGCTTTCTGTGTGCACCTAGCTAGGTGTGCGTTCAAATTTGTTTCTACACACTAGTGACAGAAAAAGAGGAACACAAACTCTAGCACTTCTCCCTCGATCTCTACTTAGTATGGTCTCCTCTGTGTCAGGCATTTTCACAGTGACAATTTGTTTGGAGTTAGAGTTTAAGTTCAGGTGCTGGTCCCTTAGAATCATTTGCCTCTGTGGCTGAAATGATCACATGCCTGTTTTACCTAGAAAACTCTTTGCTCACGGGTTAGGGGAAGTAGTAACCAAACCAGCCCACTAGACCATACTAAACAAACAAACGACCTAAGGGTAAGGGAAGGGCCAGACTTCCGGAAAGGCTAAAGGACTCGAACTGATGCTGGCCTTTAATCGGGTTTGAACCATTAAACCACGTGACCTGACGGCATGTTCCGCTTCCCCTCCCCTGCCGCCCAGCCTCCCCACGGCTTCTGCTCGTGCTTCCTCATCTCATGACTCTGGCAAAGCTTCAGGCTGCTTATTCTACCTGTTGCAAGACACTCTCCGTGCCAAAGGAAAAGAAAGAGAATGAAAGGGCCCTGCACAGGCTCCCGGTCACCGGCTGCCAGGCTAGCCAAAGATGATACAGCCCAAGGCCCCATCAATAGCTGCAGGCAAGCAGCACAAATGGGCCTTTAAATTCAAAGTCTGCACTGAAGGAAAAAAAAATTCTTAATGTCATGATTCTGCGCAACCATAGCCGAAGGGTCCAGCCACTCACGTTCATACCATTTAGCAAACAGATATTTGTTGAGGGCCTACTATGTGCAAGACACTATACAAACAATCCTTTACTTGAATGGACACTGTAGAATACATAAAGACTCTTATGACTCAGCAAGAAAATAACAAAAGCCCAAGCTAAAAATAAAGCAATTAAATAGATATTTCTCTAAAAATATGGACAATAGCTAGTAAAAATAATGAAAAGATGTTCATTCAGCACCATTAGTTGTTACACGGTAAATACTATTGTAAAAATTATGCAATGTGTCTTTTAAAAATAGTCTGGCAGTTAAAGACTGAAAAAAAAATACACTCACCCTCTTCCTGCTGCCTTCGGATCAAGATTCAGAACTCTCAGCTCCTCCAGCACCACGTCTGCCTGCACACTGCCATGCTTCCCACCATGATGACAATGGACCAAACCTCTGAACCATAAGCCAGACCTCAATTAAGTATTTTCCTTTGTAAGAAAAAATAAACTTACCACATAAGCTAACCATTACTCTCATAGTACTTACTCAAGAGAAATGAAAACATGCACATAAAAAGGTATATACAAAACTTCTTTTCGACTTCATTCAGTGCAGCCGAAAAGGAAACAACATCAGTGGTCATCAACTGACAGGCAGATGGGGTATGCCCGTACGGTAGAATACTATCCAACAATAAAGAGGAACGAAGTTGCTAATACATGGTGAAATATTAATAAGTCTCAGAAACACTAACCTATATGGGAAAAGAAGGCAAAGCAGAGCATACCATATAGAATTCCATTGACACAGAAAGTCCAGTGCCAGCAAATCTAATGAGACAAGAAATAGGTTAGCAATTTCAAGATCAGAGCATAAGGAAAATGAGTGCTAATGAACATAGACACTTTGTAAGGGGTGATCAGAATGTCCTGAAGTCAGACTGTGGTGATAACTATATGACTCTGACAATCTATGTAGAACAATAAAGTTTGAACTTTAAAATGGTTGTTTTGTGAGATTTATATCTCAATAAAACTTGTTTATAAAAAAAAATCACCTCCTTGCTGAAAGGTTCCTGCAGCCTCCAGAACAATGCTGCCTATTGCTGCTGCTGTCTGTTGCCCACCAGAATAGAAAGTATGTCACGATTGCTGAACCATGTGCTTTAGTTTTAGGACTTGGAGATATAAGGCTGAGACTGAGCAGAAGGTTTCCTTCCTATTGGCTGGTCTTACTCCGCTGTGAGCCCCATATAGTACAATACACACAATTGTGGTGTGACTGTCATGGAATCACCAACTTCTTTTTGGCTGGATTTAAGGCTGTCAGGATGTTTTAATATCAACTAAGTTTCCTCTTGAACTATGAGTTCTTAGCATGTAAGGATTACACTGTATCTTATTGGTTAAAAAAAAAAGGAAAACCTCTAAAGAGTTTTATTATGCTTTTTGTGACAGCCTAAAACTGTGGGATACAGGGATGTTCTGAAGACAAGGATAGCATAATGCATTGAGAAATGGTCTCCATGAGGTGAATAATAGCAAGGTCTATAATAGCTGTCCTAACTGATGGAAGATCTTCAAGAAATATTCACAGAAAGAATTAGAATCAGTGGACAGCATTCAACAACAAAATCACAACTGGTCAAAGTGTACACATCTTTATCTCATGTACCACCACCATCCCAGGGCTTAGGGACTATCATGGAAGAAAATATCAAAAGATTATAAGAGTCAGAGGCCGGGGAAGACAAGAGCTAACCAGTGTCTTCTGGACATGACAGAAGAGCATGAATTCATAGCTGCTATGGTTGTCACCACATGATCAAGTCAGTCAACATCCTGATACAGAATTGGGGGGGGGGGGGTCAGGAGCTCCCACCCTTAACTGAGGTCATTCATTTGAATGAAAGAAACAAACAAACAAAGAGGAAGGAAGGAAGGAAGGAAGGAAGGAAGGAAGGAAGGGAGGGAGGGAGGGAGGGAGGGGGAGGGAGGGAGGCAGGCAGGGAGGGAGGGAGGGAGGGAGGGGGAAAGGGAGGGAAGGAGGGGGAAGGAAGGAAGGAAGGAAGGAAGGAAGGAAGGAGGGAGGCAGGCAGGGAGGGAGGGAGGGGAAGGGAGGGAAGAAGGAGGGAAGGAA
Source organism: Tokudaia tokunoshimensis (assembly GCA_036184795.1). NCBI lineage: Eukaryota > Metazoa > Chordata > Mammalia > Rodentia > Muridae > Tokudaia > Tokudaia tokunoshimensis. The sequence goes on from BTHU01000022.1 coordinate 75,160,382, forward strand.
GGAAGGAAGGGAGGGAGGGAGGGGGAAGGAAGGAAGGGAGGGAGGAAGGCAGGGAGGGAGGGAAGGAGGGAGGGGGGAAGGGAGGGAAGGAGGGGGAAGGGAGGGAAGGAGGGGGAAGGAAGGAAGGAAGGAAGGAAGGAAGGAAGGAAGGAAGGGAAGAAGAAAGAAGGGAAGGAAGGAGAAAGAGCAGAAGAGTATTTGGAACAAAGAACACAACTTTATGCCTCTCAACCATAATTATTCCAACACACTTGGTATTTGGTATTTGAAAGAAAATTGCTTTTAAAATCACCTTACTTCTGATAGCAACATGTTTTGTTGTTTTTCTTCCTGGGTTTGCAACTGTAACACTCTTTTTCCAATTGAAGCCTTCCCATGTTTATCCAGCTCAGCAGGTGGCTCTGCCTGTATCTCTGTCCCGGCCCATTGGGTACATGTATTTACAATGTGCGTCTGAGCAGATTCCTGTGGCACATATCACTGTGAGTGTCCCCCTGATGGCTCGCAGTGAGAAGGACTCAAAGCACTGCTGGCTGAGGCTGATAAACAGAACACTGATTATTAAAGGGAAAGAGAGACTTTCCCTCAAGGCAGGACAAAGGTTTCGATTATTTTCCTATATTTTAGGAAAGAAGTAGAGGAGTAGAAAAAAGACTGACCCAGGTCAAGGACTCACACCATCCATGGTGTGATGCATGTCCCGTGAACCAGCAAATCAGAAGGCAAACCACAGAAACAGTCCCGCCTCTCAGCACAGACTGACCTTCCACACTGCAGACAATGAAAGCTTAGAGCACCACAGAGCAAAGTGGCAACTCAGGCTAAACCCCACTTCTCACTGAAGATAAGGGATAGGCCGAAAGGAGAGCCTCAGACACACCAGTCAGGACTCGGCAGCCACCGCTGCATAACAGGAACAGGTTTCTTCTCTGTGTATCCTTAGAAATCATCTCTCCCCACAACTCACGTGCTCATTAAATGATGTGTATTGATTGTCTACATTACAGCAGAAAGTTTCAGAAACAGACAAAGCATAGGCTCTTCAAAAACATCTACAACCTAAGAAGGGAGATTTGAACACATGTAGATAGGGTGAGGTAGGATGCCTGCTACAAGCCAAAGGTGCTGCATAAAGTTATGAGGGAATGAGCTGTTCCCAAACAACTCCTCGAGCACGCATTCAGAGACATGTCCCTAGGACAACTGACTCAAGACAGAAAATAATAGGCTTAGTTAAGAAGCCCACTCCAACCATTCTGGGGAATGAGCTATGTCACTGTCAAATCCCATGAAGTGAGTACCAGTCAGCACCAGGTTAATGGCCAGAAAGTTCAGAGAAGAGGCTGGGACTAGAGCCAAGACCCACACCTTCTCCTTCATTTTTGTATTAATGGATTCTTTTACTATTTAAAAAGAATTACTGCACTTATTTAATGTGTATGTGTTTGGGTATGTGTGTGTCTGTCTGTCTCTGTGTAGCTATCTGTATGTATGTGTGTATGTGTGTGTGTGTCTGTCTGTCTGTCTCTGTGTATCTATCTGTATGTGTGTGTGTGTGTGTGTGTGTGTGTGTGTGTGTCTTCTGTCTCTGTGTATCTATCTGTATGTGTAAGTGTGTGTCTGTCTGTCTGTCTGACTGACTCTGTGTATCTATCTGTATGTGTATGTATGTGTGTATGTCTGTATACATGTATATATGTGTGTGTGCGTGTGTGTCTGTGTGTGTCTGTGTGTCTGTGTGTGTATACCCACCATAATGCTACTGTAAAGTTCAGGGAAGAACTTTCAGAATTCGCTGCTTCTCCTCCACCATGTGGATCCCAAGGATTGAACTCAAGTTGTCTGGTTTCTCTGTAGTCCCCTTTATCCTCTGAGCCCTGGCCTTCTCTCATAGACTGTTTTTCTATGAAACATCTCCAAAATCTGGAATCAATAAATTGCAGCTCAGGTACACCAACCAACCCAGCCCACTACTCATTTTTAGAAATAAAGTTTTGTTGAAACACAGTCACATTCATTCATATAGGTATTGTTCATGGCTGAAGTTATACCACAACACCAGAGTTCAGTAAATTATGTGCCCACAAAGGGTTTCCTATTTGACAATAGAGCCCATTACAGACAATCACTGTGGAAATTTATACTAAGAAAAGAAATTAATGACACATGTCATTGATGCTGGCACTTGGGAGGCAGGTCTCTGTGAGTTAGAGGACAGCCAGGTCTGCTTAGTTAGTTCCAGGCTCGCCAGGGCTACATAAGATCCTGTCTCAAAAAAAAAAAAAAAAGAAAAGAAAAGAAAAGAAAACAAAAACACCACCACCAAAAAATCAACCCAACAACAGAAAAATTTAAAGCTGTAACAACTTCAGAGAAATAAAGCCTGATTGAGTCAACCAACAAATTCTAAGTATTTGGAAGCATAGTGCACTATGAAAAGATATTAGCATAAACACCCACCCACTAACACAAAGTCACTGTCTCTCCAATGAACATCCCTGTGGAGGCAAGGGACCTTGGTTTGTTGCTGGTTTTTTTATTAGATGGGTTCCTGTTTGATTATTACTTTTTCATATACATATTTTATACCACCCTCTCACTTTAAATATTTTTGTAGATTATTCTTAAACATTTATTTTCCATATAACTGCCAAAAGGTAACAGAAGCTAATAATCAAATGAGAACCAATCAATACATCAACAACAACAAAATCAAAGCCCCTTGACTCCATTGGGTCATATGCTCCACACGCTCATTGGAGACAGTGACTTCGTATCAGTGGACAGGAGAGATGATGTGTATTTATGCTAACGTGTGTGTATATAATATATATATTGTGTGTATACACAATATATCAGCAATAATCTCAGTTATTTTTAAATGTACATAGGGTTTTATTTTATTTTGCGTTCATTGGTGTCTTGCCTGCGTGTGTGTCTGTGTGAGATTCTGCATCACTCGGAACTGGAGTCACAGACAGTTGTGAGCTAACAGTTTTGGGAAAGGTGTACAATATGGTACAATAAACATGATCTCGACAAGTTAGACTTCTACACAAAGAATTCCAAACTACAGCCCAGTGAATATAGAAATAGAGTAGATGAGAAAGATCATGTTTTAATGTTGGGAGAAAACATGGATTATTTAGTATTATTAGCAAAGGTTTAGGAAAGGATGGTATGGTTAGCATACATATCCATTTTCATTCCTTCCCATACCCTAATAGGCAATATTCTGGCTGGAGAGAGGTGCTCAGAGAACAAAAGCACCTACCACCCCCTTGCCTTTTCTTCCCTGGCCTCTGTGAGTGACGTGAGCAGCTTGGCTCCAACACATACTCCCACCATGACATTTGAACCCACCACAGAGGCAACGGGTCAAGCAGCTTTGAGATGAAAGCTCTGAAACCATGAGCTAAAATAAGCCTTTCCTCCTTTTAAAATGTCTTGGGTGCTCTGTGGCCGATCCTGGAAGCTGCATGGGGGTGGGGCTGTCCTTGTCACTTTCTTTCTAATGAAGTAGTGAGTTCTAGGGTTGTCGCTGCGGAGTCACATCGCCACTTGCTTCATTCTGGGTAAATGAGCGGACCCCCACACCATGCAGACTTTCCACCACAGAGACCCAGAAGGTGCCACAGTAGATGAGACAGAAAGAAAACACAGAGCAGAATAGGCTTAGTTAAGAAGCCCACTCCAACCATTCTGGGGAATGAGCTATGTCAGTGTCAAACCCCATGAGGCTAGTACCAGTCAGCACCAGGCTAATGGCCAGAAAGTTCAGAGAAGAGACTGGGACTAGAGCCAAGAGAAATTCAATTCAGCACAGGCAGCAGCAAGCTTAGTGGAGGTTCAATGAAGAGCAAGCGCTACTCAGTAACCACAAAAACCAAACACCAGCATGAGGGAGGGAGGGAGGGAGGGAGGGAGGGAGGGAGGGAGGGCGGGAGGTGAGGGAGAAGGTGGAGGCAAGGATCCCAGGGCGACTTCTACTTGGGGCAGTATTGTGGACCAAAGCCAGGACAAGGACGGACACTCTCCACAGCCTGGCAGGCAGATTCCTGCTGCCCTGCGTCCTTGGATGCAAGGAACGGATGATTCTTGTCTTTGACAACTACAAGCACCAGAGATGAAAAAGAAATATTTAATTTCAGAAAGCCACAAGGGACCTTAGAAGTCCTCTGAGTAGCCAAAGACTTCCAAGTGGTGTGATTCATGTCTCCCAGCTGTAGGGGTACAGAGGCTTCTTTGATTTCACTTGCCCATTGAACCCCAACACCACGCCAAGTGCCTAGAGCATAGCATATCCCAGTAATAACAAGGATGAAAGATGCAAGAAAGGAGGGTGAGTCCTACTTACATATTTCTGAGACACAAATGAGTGTGCACGCGCATGTGTGTGTGCATGTATGTACATACGTGTACAAGTTTAATAACCCATATATGTACATGTAGTAGTCATGTGATCTCTATCACTCTCCACTTAAAATTTTGAGTCAAGGTCTCTCAGTGAACCTAAAGTTTACTCTTTCATGTAAACTTAGCTGGCCAGTAAGCCCCTATAATTTGTCTGTCTCTGTTCTATTTCATTGCTGGGGTTGCAATTGTACCTGGCATTTTTTGTGGGTACTGGGAGGTCTGAACTCGAGTATTTATGATTATACAGCATCCATAAAAGAACAGGATGGCTGCTCATGCCTATAATCCCAGCATTAGAAAGCTGTGGCAGAGTTCCTGAGAGCTTGCTTGTCAGTCAGCCTAAGGGAATGGTAAGCTTCCCTCTCAGTTAGAGAGCCTGTCTTCTCCAGTATTGACAGTGTGGCAGAAGAGTCCCAGTGAGGATCCAGTACTGACAGTGTGGCAGAAGCCACAGACCTCGACAGGGAACAGGATGGGGAGCAATAGAGGAAGACACCTGACATCTTCCCCAGGTCTCGCAAACTCATGCACACGCACCCCATACAGCACACACACACACACACACATCATTCACAACTTCTCCACACAGTGCATTCTGATCTTCATTAATACCAGGGCTGTCATCTTCATCACCACCAATGATGTAATAATTAACCATGGCCAAAGAAAATGAATGCTGTAGAGTATAAAACAGCACCATAATTTAAATTCCTGCTTATTAAAATAACATGCCTCCAAACAAGACAAAGACTTAGTGGAACATGCACTTTTTCTCACACATTCTTCCCAACTGTGTAGGGAAGATGAACGTATGTCCTGTTCTTTTAACTCAGTGGCACTTTTATTTTTTTTTCCCTAGAGTCACTCACAAGTCATCTATTCATTCAGAATACCCCTTTCCAGATCTGCCACATTAGGGAAATATAGTGCATTTTAAATGTATAATACAAACTACATTTTTAAAAAGTAAAGACCTGCCCCTCACCTGCTGCAGTCATCTGAGGAAGTGCCCTGCGCCTCCCTGGGCAGCACAGTAGCGCTGGCCCTGGTGGCAGGGGCGTAAGAGAGCTGGTAGGCGGACCAACTCAGCTTCCACCCCACACCCAGACCCGGGGATTTGAGTTGAGCCCAATATCTGTCCCATCTATGAACTGCTGGAGCATGTAACAGGGCCATCCCTACAGATCCAAAGCTGTAGGACCTCCATGGCACAGTGAAGCAAAGGGATGTCCCAGAAGAGTCCCAGTGAGGATCCAGTATTGACAGTGTGGCAGAAGCCACAGGCCTCAAACCAGACCTGTGATCCATTCTAATGAACGTTTGCAAGTACAGCTATATGGGTAAAGGGTTATACTGTGGGACACACTGCGACACACTACAGCTTCCACAGTGAGATGAGTTTTTTGGTTGGCTGGGTTTTTAGTGGTATTTTAATGGGGGACGGGGATAGGTTACAAGGGCACAGGCAAGATATGGTGGGATTGCAAGATGAGTGGGCTTGTGACGCATGATGTGAAATTCACAAAGACTCGATAAAAATATTTAATTAAAAAATAAATAAATGGTAAGGAAAAGAATAAAATTAAGCTTAATAACACATTTTACCTACCCTAATATATCCAAAATATGATTGGTTCAATGTGTAGTTGATATTACAAATGATCAATGAGATATTTTTCTTTATTGTAAGTGTATAATAAATCTGTGAACCTGTGTCTCTCTTATACTTTCAATTTACCTTAGTAAGGACTGTTCCATGCTTCTCAGTAACTGGTGGCTGTGAGGATGCAAATCTGAGATCCTGTAAACAGTACCTGTCTACTCTGTTCACTGCTATCACCTCAGTCTCCAACATACTACACAAAAGAAGTTCAGCAAGTATGTGTCAGATGGTTAAATGATTAAAAAATATGGGTGGAAAGATAGGTAGATGGATGGATGGATGGATGGATGGATGGATTGGATGGATGGATAAATGGATAGATGAATAGATGGATGAATGAATAGATGGATGGATGGATGGATGGATGGATGGATGGATGGATGGATGGATGGATGGCAGGTTGGGTGGATGAATAGTTAGTTGAATGAAGGATGAATGAATGATGAATGAATGGATGAATAAACAATTGATTGATGGGTAACAGGTGAATGGGTAGATGAATAAATGAATGGATTTCCAAACACATAGTTAATATTAAACTTTTAAATTCTGATGATGCTTATGAAACTGGTCTGGGAGGATCATCTGTAGCGATCTACTCGGTGAACAGGCAATTATCAATTATGCATTGCTATGTCTTAGACGATTAATAAGAAGGTCAGAGGCTTCAGTGCCAATAGTAAAACAGTTTATTAAAAGAACATTCTGTATTGGTGATGGCATTCTTCCCCCCAGAATGTTTTGTGGATGAAAACATGGTAGGAGGGTAGCTGAGGCAGATCAAGAAAAGGTAGACAGTGGTCCTATTTGAACCACCTAGAACCTAGATTCTTGTCATCTCTGTTTCTCTATCATTTGACACTAATGGGCCTATCTTTCCCCCCTCTGATTCTGTTTTCTCAGCTTGCAGCATTTTCTTCAAGAGAAGACTTAAGAGAAAGTTTTAACAGCAGAACAACAGAAACAAGAAGGTTGTAGGAACAGCTCTGGGCTCTAGAAGCCTCTTAGGCAACAAGGAACATACTCACTAGGACTATATACAGTTTTCTCTCCTATTGAACTCAGTACAATCTACAATGCCTTCCCTCTCCTCAAATGAGCTTCATGGACTCTACATCTTTGAACTGTGGAGTGGGAGTTCCTTAAGGCAGTATTATGATTGAGATTGGTCTTTTCCTGAAGCAGCCACTGAGCTCTGGCCAGGGATTGGGCTGGAGAGCTGCTATGGGTCCTACCACAGAGCCACAGTGCAGGTGGGTGGCAGTGGATGGGACCGAGTAACAGGGGGAGCACAGGTATAATTTGGCCCAAGATGTCTTGCTTGGTTGGTTGTTGTTGTTTGTTGTTTAGACAGGGTCTCACTAGGTAGCCTCAGTTAGACCTCATGATACAGTACACCCGCCTCAGCCTCTGGAATGCTGGGATTGCAGATGTGTGCAAGGGGTGCAGATCACACTCACTCAATATGGCCATCTCCAGTAAAGTGACCTCACTTGTATATATGTAAAGCATTTTGGGGGTTTTTTGTTGTTGTTGTTTTGGGGAGATTTGGGGGGGTTGTTTTTATTTGGGACTTTTTTTTGGTTGGTTGGTTGGTTGGTTGTTTTGTTTTCTTTTGTTTTGTTTTATACATACTTTCAGTGCACGAATAAAATTTCACTTGTAGTAATAAATATCTTTTCCTGGTCTCAAAGTAAAATAAAGCCCACTCAAATGCCTATTGAGCTCTTCTCACTCAACCTCACCTCAAGTTTGAGTCCCAGATATAATCACTTCCAAAATCAGCTCACATTGAAGCTACTTTGCTTCACACACTCCGCCTTCCATCTATCTTGCTATAGCATGGCCCCACAGACCATGTGCACATTCCTCAGCCCAGCATTTCCATACCCAAACACCATAGATTCCTTTCAGAGACAATACATTCTCAGTCCATGTGCCCAGTAATGTTAAAAATGTGTTCTCTTCGTAGGACCAGTGTATGTCTGAGGCAGGTGAGTCCAAGTCCTGACACTGAAGTCTTACACACCGCTGGGGAAATGCTTATAGATTGGATGTGGAATGCCTGTGAAGGCCTGTGTGTTAAAGATTAACTCCCTAGCCTATGATTCTGTTGTCAGGGGGTATATATCATGAGAGCTAGAGTCTTCTCTACCACAGACACCACAGAGTCTGATGAGAGGTTTTAGGTCATTGAGAGAGCACTTTTGAAGGGTTTGCAGAAGTCTCTCCCTTTCGCTTTTAGCCATGAGGCAGATGAAGGCTTCCTCCACCAGACACTCTCACCATGATGTAGTACTTTCTCCACAGCACCAAGAACAATAGAGCCTACCAACTGTGGACTGAAACCTTCCAAACTGTAAGCCAAAATAAAGCTTTTTCTCTTCATAAGTTGACCATCTCCAGGACTCATTTTATCACGGAAAGGCTGAGTAATGTGAGGCATGCTTACGAACCTTCATTACGTTTTTTCCTTGGACTTCAGTGTTCATAGAGCAGGTCCCAAGATGTGGGGTTCATTATGCTTCCTGATATAAAGCTGCATGAGGGTTTGGATTAAGCAGAGCAGTGTGTGATGGGGAATCTGGCAAAACTAGCTTGTGTGCCTGCTTGGGCAGTAGCTATTAGTTATATCAAGGGCAGCAGTCAAACTCCAAGAGCTCTCTGTAACCTCCATAAAATGAGAGCCTTGGGCTGGATCCCTGCAGTGCCTATGGCCTGCAATTAGACTATAACTAGACTGAAGAAAGATCTCTACTTTCGATATGACTCCATCTTTTAAATAATCTAGAACTTGTGGAATTCAAAACTGCAACCCTTAGGAGTACATAGGAATCACGGTAAGACTTAGGTTCTCATTAGAAACAATGATATCTCAAGGAATGCTAAGTGTGTGTGTGTGATCGAGTCTGTGTGTATGTGTGTGTGTGTGTGTGTGTGTGTGTGTGTGTGTGTGTGTGTGTGTGTGTGCGAGAGAGAGAGAGAGAGAGAGAGAGAGAGAGAGAGAGAGAGAGAGAGAGATATTACCATTCTTTTCTGTTGACAAGCAAGTAGACCACAGATGTTTTGGTCATCATAACCGTAACAAGCTTCCCGGTTCCTGTAATTCAATGACTCATGAGGTCCTGTGATAAGCAGTTGGAAGTTTGAGCACCTGTCTGACCCCCCAGCAGCCTCCCTCTGGGAATCAGACTGTCTGTAAACAGGCTGAGCAGCACCTCTTGGAACCCTTCAAGAGGAATCCACTGCTGAGCCCATCTCCCAACATCATATGCTGTGTCTAGACAGTATTTTGTTTATCCATTTCTCCATAGGATGATTCCATATCTTGGCTCCTGTGAATAGCACTGTGTTCTGGGTTTTTTTTTCTCTTTGTTTCTGTTTTTGTTTTTGTTTTGTCTCTTGGACACAAGAGTCATCTGGGAACAGGGAGCCTCAAAGGAGAAAGCACCTCCATCTGTTTAGCTTAGCATGCTGGCGCATATTTCTTGGAGTGAGTTTTGCCATTTCAAATGGTCCTGGGTTGTATAAAAATTTAACCTGAGCAAGACGTGACAAAAAAAGCCATGCCTTGTCCATGGCCTCTGCTTCAGTTCTAGCTTCCAGGTTTCTGCTTGAGTTCCTGCCTTGGCTTCCCTTCACCATAGACTATAAGCTGTAAGATGAAATGAACCCTTTCCTTACCAAGTTTGCTTTTTAGTCATGGTATTTATCACAATATCAAAAAAGCAAACTGGGACATGCTATAATAAATTGGGGAGCAGGCACCCTTTTTGACATGCTGATTTCATTGCTTGTTGTGGAAGTTCTATTCCTAGCTGGTTTGTTTCTATACATGGATCTCATCGCTTGTCCCAACATGGTGGCTATTTAGAGCATTATTAGCTAGCTAGTTTTTATGTCAATTTGACACGAGCTAAACTTATCTAAGAGAAGGGAACCAATTGACAAAGAGCTTAATAAGATTGGGCTGTAGGCAAGCCTGTAGGGCACTTTTTAAATTAGAACTCAAATAGGTCATTAGATTCCAGAGCCCTGTGGGAGGGTTTGATGTGCACATGAACAGAAAGGTCACCCCAGCTCCTTGGAGCAGGAGCTGCAAGGGAGGTGTGTGAACCATTACGTCCTCCTGAAGCCCATCTAGGGCATACAGTGTGGGAGGCTGGGTGACTACAATGGTATTTGCTTCCATGTAAAGTTATGCCCATATTAGCAAATCCTAAATATAGTGTTAGCTGTGAATGACTCAGCCAAACTTGAATAAAAGAAACACCAACTTTGAATGGCACTTACTATCTATGAGCCAGAAGCTGTGAATGAATTTCTTGATATCCTCTGTAGATATTTAAAAATAAAAAAACACTTGTGAGATGTTTCAATAGCTGACTGAAATCATAAAATCCCTGTTATAAACTGTAAGGATCATGGCAAGAGCTGGGATCTCATCAGAAAATGCTAAATTTTCAATAATGCATAGGTGTGTGTACATGTGTGAGCATGTACATGTATAATTGTATGTGTGAGTGCATGTGTATGTGTTTATGCGTGGGTGTTTATCATAGAAAGTCAGTATAGAGGGAGTTCAGAGGTTAGGAGCATGTACTATTCTTGAAGATGACCCAAGATGGGTTGCCAGCACCCATATATGGTTGCTCAGAGTTGTCTATAACTCAAGCTCCTGGAATCTGGCCTCCAAGGGCCCTTTCACATGCACCTGCACATAACACACAGGCATACACATGCATATCCAATAAAAAGTAAAAGAAAGTACTTTAGGTGTTCTACTTTTTAAACTATAGTACATCTGTTCTGTTAAAGGCCTCTTCGGAGGTTTGGGACGGCAATAATGCACCTGCTGCTCATACGTGAGGAGCTCACTTTGCATCCCCAGAACTCACATGAAAAAGCCAGGCATGGCGACACCCCCTGTAATCCCAGATCATGGGAGGCAGAGACAAGACGGCCTCTGGAGCTTGCTGGGCAGCCAATCTAGTCAAATTAATGAGTGCAAAGATCAGAGAGAAATTCTGTCTCAAGAAAATACAAAATAAAGTGAAAGGAGCCGGGCGGTGGTGGCGCACGCCTTTAATCCCAGCACTTGGGAGGCAGAGGCAGGAGGATTTCTGAGTTCGAGGCCAGCCTGGTCTACAAAGTGTGTTCCAGGACAGCCAGGGCTACACAGAGAAACCCTGTCTCGAAAAACCAAAAAACCAAAAAAAAAAAAAAAGTGAAAGGAGATTGAAGAAGATATCCAACAGCAACCTTCAGCCTGCACAAGCATGCCCACATGTGCACATGTACCGGCATGCACACACGTGCACATGTACTAGTATGCACACATGTACACATGTACTGGCATGTACACATGATCACATGTACCGGCATGCACACATGTACACACATATGCATACAAGCACAGACATGCACACATTTTAAAAAGAGTGGTCGGGTACCTGGATGATTGCTTCAATGTAGGCATACTTTAAGCACTTCCTATTATTTTGTGTATTACTGGGGCCAGAGAGCATTCAGTGATTGGTCAGACAACAAAATGGCTCCATATATGAAGACTGGTAATTGAAACGGAGAATAATATTTGATACAGCAGAAGTGTCATGAGGCCACAGCACAGAAACTAGTTTGGCTGTTGAAGGCCATCTTTGCCAAACTGGTGTGATGCCACAGAAACAGCTGGACAGCACCAGACATCTGGAAAGGACTTCAGGAGCCCTCCACACTGGCTTCAAAGAGAGTGAGAGCAAACTTTGAAAACTCACTACTGTTCCCAGGCTCCTCATCTTGCATCTTACTCCCCCACAGCAAATGTGTGAGGTCCTGAAAGATGAATGGACTCGCATGGCTTTTCTGAGATGCATCTTAATTCAAGCGCTTTTGCCTCAGTGAGTCAGAGGCGGGGCAGCCTCCAGCTGCACACCAGCTAGTACTTTTCCATGCCTTGCCCTGAATTATATAACACAGCACATTTTTAGAAACTTGGTTTGAGCTGCAGAGACTTTTTCTGGGCTGAAATGTCAGCTTTCCAGTTCTTACGCTCAAATTTTCAAAAGATGAGATTCCAGTGTGTTGAAACTATGAATGGGAATGAGAGAACAAGATATTCTTATTCTATATAAAGGAATAGTTTCAAGTGGGTGGATAAAGCAGCCTGAGAATGCCTGAGTTTTACTTTGTTGCCTCTGGGAGAGTTCCTCTGCTGGAGTGTCACAGATAAGGGTTTCGTTGGTTCATACTCACATTCAAGTGACTTGTTTTTCTTACTGTTGCTATAAAATGCCTAACAAGAGAAACGGAAGGAAGGAAGGGAGGGAGGGAGGAAGGGAGGGAGGAAAGCTGTGTTGTTTGGGCGTGGTCCATCATGGTGGGAAAGATGGCAGCAGGAGCCTGAGGGAGCAGGGGCAGGTTGCATCCTGTGTGCAGTCAGGAAGCAGAGAAAGAAGAATGCTGGTACCCAGTTCACCTTTTCATTCCACACACCTTGAGATACCAGCTGACAGAATGGTGCCACCCATGTGTAGAGAGGGTCTTCCCATCTCAATGAACCTAATCCAGAAAATCTTATAGACCTGTTTCCCCAGTGATTCTAGACCCTGTCGAGTTGATGGTCAACATTAACTACTGTAATGATTGATGCAATAGTCAGAGGCTTCTATAGAAAGGACATTTGATGAAACCATCTTGAGCAACCTGGACTCCAGAAATAAGGAGAGGCAGAGAAGGAGGAGAAAGAAGTGTTCCTAGAAACAGTTCAGGGTTCAAACAACAACTAGAGAAAAGGTTCTTGAGAAATGATCCAGATGAACTAGAGAAATGACCTTCAGGTTCATGTTACAAGATGACTAGCTGTAAGAACCAGATGAAATCTTGGTTCTGTCTCACTGCTTAGAAAGTCTAGAGTCACCATTTTGGAGTGAAGTGTCCACACCAGCCCATTTCCATGAGTGACAAACTTTACCAAGTCCTCTCCCACATGTGCCTCAGAAACAAAAGCGCAGCCATTTGATATTAACAAGTCTTCAGAAGGCTTTCAGTAAGGCCACCTACAAACTTGTCTTGAAGTCTAGATAGCTGGCAACCATTATGAGACTTGCTTGGTCAAGGCCCAAATTGGGCCAGAGCCAAACAGGGATTGAAACAACAAAGAACAGCGTGGGATGGGGTGAACTTCAGCTGACCGGCTGGTTGCCTTCTACCAGACCCAAGTCTGGTTTTTGGTTTTTGTTTCTTTTCCTTCCCCCACCCACAAACACTGACATGGTATGTGTAGTGCCATCCCCAGTGCCCTCACATCAAACACTCTCCATGGCCATAGTATCACAGACTATGCCAAGAGCTACAGCTTAACTCTGGCCTGTGGTGGTGTTAGGCACTTGATGATTACGGTAAGTGGCCAAGATATTTCCTCCTAAAACCTATCTTTATACCAAAGACACCTCCTGAGGCACATTCTCCATTATAACTGCATTTTTATGTGAATACTAATCTTAGATCTTTATTGGTCTGAACTCTCTATAAACACAGAACTAAGAGAATTAATATATATCATGAAAAGGGATTCCTTAGACTGGCTCACATGATACAGGTTGTTTCCAACCATGGCTGTCTGCATCACTTCATGCTCAGATCATGAGGTTCCTGGATGCCTTAGTAGTGGCACTGAAGGCCTGGAGGATTCCTGGAGAGCAGCTGGGTTTTAGTCCACATTAAAAATTGAAAGAGCTGGGTTCTGATGTCAGCAAAAGATCACCATAGCAGCAGCAATAGAGTAGATGCACTCACGAGCCAGGGATGAAGACGGTCAGGCAAAAGCCTCAGCTTGTCCATCAGACCTTCTTATGTCTGAGATATCACTGGAAATGTGCCTTCCAGTTAATCCTTCCTGGAAACACCATCACAGTCTGCCCGCAGGCACTATGTTTGTCTTTTAGTTGATTCCAGATCCAATCATCTTGGCAACATCACATACCCTGGGAAGCAAACAAGTGGAAGAGTGGAGGTGTGTTGATATAGAAGTCCTTGGGTCTCTGTCCATATTTGCAAAATAAAGGCAGTCAGTGTATGTTCTTATCTATATATAACTGGGTAGTCTGGCTTCTTAGGAGGTGGGGGTGGGGCTTTGTGATTTATGATTGCTAAAGGACATTTTCAGTTATTTACCTCCAAAGTGTCCACTAAGATGGTCCAGAGAGATATGAGTAATCTCCCAATCATCCACACCATGGGTACCAAGAAGCAAATACCCATTGGGTCTTGGCTATATGACAAACACAGAACTAGGTTCTGATCAATAAAGATGAAAAGGCAGGTTCCCAACTCCCTTTCCTGAATGCTTGCACAGTCTGCATGAAAACTACACCTTAATAAAACCACATTTACTCCTACAAATTCCAGTGATGTGCTCAAGCCAACTGGACTTATTCTTTTTTTTTTAAGATTTATTTATTTATTTTATGTTAGTACACTGTTGCTGTCTTCAGATACGCCAGAAGAGGGCATCTGATCCCATTACAGATGGTTGTGAGCCACCATGTGGTTGCTGGGAATTGAACTCAGGACCTCTGGAAGAGCAGTCAGTGCTCTTAACCACTGAGCCATCTCTCCAGCCCGGACTTATTCTTAAGGAGTGACATTAAGCATCTTTTCCCAGATCCAAGGAATATACAGTATAAACACTGGCAGACATTACTGTACTGGCTGGTTTTGTGTCAACCTGACACAAGCTGGCGTTATCACAGAGAAAGGAGCCTCCATTGAGGAAATGCCTCCATGAGATCCAGCTGTGGGGCATTTTCTCAATTAGTGATCAAGTGGGGAGGGCCCCTTGTAGGTGCCACCATCCCTGGGCTGGTAGTTCTGGGTTCTATAAGAAAGCAAGCTGAGCAAGCCAGGGGAAGCAATCCAGTAAGCAGCACCCCTCCATGGCCTCTGTATCAGCTCCTGCCTCCAAATTCCTGCCCTGTGTGAGTTCCAGTCCTGACTTCCTTTGGTGATCAACAGCAATGTGGAAGTATAAGCCGAATAAACCCTTTTCCTCCCCAGCTTGCTTCTTGATCATGATGTTTTCTTCAGGAATAGAAACCCTGACTAAGACAAACATGAATCAGGGTTTTGTTTGAGTGATTACAATTTTGTTATCTTCTTCTCTTTCTCCTTCCTTCCTTTCTTCTTTCCTTCCTTCCCTCCTTCTTTCCTTCTTGCCCTTCATCTTTCTTCTTTATTCTCTTCCCTGGTGTCTCAGCACTGTTGTCTGCAGTGATGGAATCACAACTGGTACGCTGTGACAGAGAGTATATATGTCTTGCTTTTCTAGATTAGAGTAAGACTTTACATGATAATTGAGGTCTAAAACATATATGGGTTTTTTGGCAACTGGATTGGGGGCAGGGCTTGCAAGGGTCGAGTAGCCATCATCACTGCATGAACAGTGTGAGTCAGGCTGCCCCGCTTCACAGAAGCAGAGGAAATCTGCCTGAGAAAGGCAGTCTCGTCTCCTTTTGTCTCCTCTCCTCTCCTTTCCCTTTCTTCTATCCAAGGAGCTCTCGCTAGGTTCTGCCTGTAGAGTAAGACACTGAACCAAGAATGGCCCCAGTGCTTGGAGTGGGCAGGCGGAGACAAAGGGACCACTGAGGCTCCCTGGCCAGCTAGTCTTGCAGAATCAGCAAGTTCCAGGTTCAGTGAAAGAGAGCTTGCCTGAAAAATTAATGTGAAGAGCAACTGAGGAAGACACAGATGTCACCCTCTGGCCTTCACGCGAGCATGCACCTTCACTTACATGTGCATGTGCCACACACTAAAAATTTGATGCAATGACCACTGCACACCTACTTGGGTAGCTAAAGTCAAGGGTTGTGGCAGTAGCAAACACAAACCAGAGTGTAAAGCAACAAGAACCAGCGACTCACAGAGGGTGATATACAAAACCCCACAACCACTTCAACACACAGCTTGTCTTACCTTAAGAGATTAAGCACATTCCCTACATATGCTTGTTCTAACCCCCATTCTTTGGTGTTTATTCAAATGAGTTGAAAGCACATGTCCACCTAAAATCCTACTACACCCAGATCCGTGCAGTGTCTTTACTCATTACTGCCACGATGCAGAAGCAGCCAGGATATTCTTCTGTAAGCTGCAGAGCCTGAACATAATTGGAAAAGGTATGGCACTAAAAAGGATTGTGCTTCCAAAATATGAGAAGATGTAGGGGGAGCACAAATGAATGTTGTTAAGTGGGGGGTAGGGGAAGCTGATCCTTACACACTGTGCGATTCCACTAAGACTGTGTTCTGGAAAAGGAACACACGAATGACAGTGCCTGTCAGGAGCTGGGGAGAAGCAAGGGTAGATAGACAGAGCATTGTGGGCTTTGAGAGCAGTGACAGTGTCACTGTGGAGGATGCTACATTGGTAGAGGCATGCCATTATGCTATTGTCTAAGCTATAGACTGTCCAACAGCAAGAAGAATCCTGACAGAAAGGGTGGAGTCCACATGAAAGCATGACCATTCGTACTTATTGATTACAGTAAACATAGCTATGCAATTTAGGGTGTTGGTAAAGAGAGAGGCTTAGCATGCCTGAGGACAGATGTGATTTGAAAACTTGGCTTGTTGTGTAGTTATCTCTCTGAATTAAGATGGTCTTGAGCCAGACATACCGGTTAGTGGTTAGGAACCCTTGCTGCTCATGCAGAGGAATCAGTTTCCTGCACCGGCATCTGTAACTCTAACTCCGCCTGTCCATCAGTGCTGGAAACTGACCTCAGGCCCCCTATCACGGGAGCAAGGAAGCTGGGCTGAGGCTTGATTTTCTTGTAACAGTTGCATCTACTTGTAGCAAGAAGTAGAAGTGATGATTGATACAACTGGTCTTTAGGCAGAACTAGATCAGCGCCAAAACCACGGGAGCACAAACTCATTCCTCTGGCTCTTGTGTGAGCCTTGTGAGCTCTTCCTCGGGGACTTATTCCCATCTGACTATACTCTATTTTCTCTATTGTTTCTTTATTCAGTTTATGGTCCTTTACAGTTCCAACTGGCATAGCTTCTCTATAACCCATTCAAACGCCTTCCCTATTAGGACCTTAGAAATGGCAATGCCAGGCTGGAGAGATGACTCAGCGGTTAAGAGCACTGACTGCTCTTCTGAAGGTCATAAGTTCAAATCCCAGCAACCACATGGTGGCTCACACCCATTCATAATGAGATCTAATGCACTCTTCTGGTGTGTCTGAAGACAGCTACAGTGTACTCACATATTAATAAATGAATCTTTAAAAAAAAAGAAAGAAATGGCAATGCCCCTTTTTACCCAGATTCCTTTGTTTGTTTGTTGTTTACTCTTTAAATATTTATGTATTTAATGTGAAGTGTTCGGCGGCGGCTGGAAGTGACAGTGCGGCGGCGGTGGCTGCTGCGGCTGCGGCTGCGGCTGCCCGAGTGGCAGAGGACGTGGACGATGGCAGACTTTCTGAAAGGCTTGCCCATTTACAACAAGAGCAACTTCAGCAAGTCCACGCGGACTCCGTGAGCGAGGCTTCGAACCGCCATCCCTCAGTATACCTGCCGACCCGAGAATCCCCGTCAGAACAGATCATTGTGACAGAAAAGACAAACATACTCCCGCGGCACCTGCACCAGCAACGGGACAAAAAGAATACTGCCAAGAGGAGAGACCAAGAGCAGGTGGAGGCGGAGGGCGAGATCTCGACGTCACCCCGCAAGGTGGCCCGCACCGACATGCCCCAGGACACCTAGGTCCTGTGCATGACCCCTCGTCTGTCAGCTCTGTCCACTCCCACCCGCGTGTGTAAGCGCACCCCGCCTCCTACATCCAGTCTGCGCCCTCCAACCTCATAGGACCCATGTATTTGTTTTCCTTGAGTTTTTATTTATGCTGTAACTCACTCGTGTCAAGCATTGGTTAAAGGGACATCAGGCCCTGCCACGAGGTGTCGGTAGATGCTTTTTAAAGCACAGTGGTGTCCCCCACCCAGTCACCCGCAGCGAGACCTCACCAGGGTCCAGAGCCCAGGGCAGGCTGGTCCCCCAACACACCGAGTGCGCGGCCTTTTCGCTCTTTCCCACCCATAGGCCTGGCCCCATAGGCCTGGCCAGGTCCCAGGTCCCCGGGTCCTCCGTGGCCAGGCCTCACTCTGAGCCCGCGCCAGGGCGGGGAAGAGCTAGCCCCTCTGGGTCTTTCTCTTACGTCATTTACCATGGACTAGCCCAATAAAACCTTTCCTACTCCAAATAAATAAATAAATAAATAAATAAAATAAAATAAAATAAATAATAATGAGAGTGTTCTGTCTTCACACATACCAGAAAAGGGACTCAGATCCCATTACAGATGGTTGTGACAGGTGGGTGCTGGGAATTGAACTCAGGACTTCTGGAAGAGAGTCAATGCTCTTAACCTTTGAGCTATCTCTCTAGCCCTTTACTCCTGATTCCTAAATAAGAGAATCTGATTGGCCAAAAGCATGGCTCAAGGGTTGTAGAAAAAACAACGGAATCACTATGACTAGGTCAAAGTGTGACTAGGTCTAGTGGTGTGACCACCAAGGCTCAATGGACTATCATAGGAAAATAGACTCACATGTTTCAAAAAACACCTACTAGGCATGTCCAACTTGCAGCCCATGGGCAGCCTGTGCCCCAAGATAGTTATAAATGAGGCTCAGCACAAACCAGTTACTCAGCTTACTTGAAACATTATGAGATTTCTCTGTGTGAGTGCACGTATGTGTGTTTGTGTGTGTGTATGTGTGTGTGTGGTTTGTGTTTGGGTGCACAAGCTTGTGTTAAAGAGAAGAATGGGGGAGATTACATGGTGACTGAGCAGGCAGTTTGTAGATGACTACAGCCTCCAAAAGGCAGAGGGTTAGTGAACTCCAGCTAGAGCTGGGGCTTGGCGCTTCACTGCAGGAGGTGTGAGTAAAACAGGAAATGATGTGTCTCCATAGCTGGCTTGTTGGCTGGCGTATTTGAGTCAAATCACTTAAGCCCCAACTCCACCTTCCTCAACTGTAAAGCAAGGAGTTGTGCTACATATTGAAAATGTCTTTCTTCCAATAGTAATTACTGGGAAAACACAGTGTTTGCCTAGTTACTATACATTGTAGAAAACTAGACAGAACCCAAGGGCACCTTTGGTGAACACAGGAGATGGTGTGAACCCTACACTCAGAGGTGACAAGGATCTGGAGCAAAGGGTGTTTTCAGGACCCCAGAGGAAGCACACATACTAGAGGGACTGTGTTTCAGGGTATCCGTCCTTGCTCTTCAGAGTTCTTGAACCAGCTGGGCTTATCTCAACAGTTATTTGCGTAGTTATAGAATTAACAGTAGTAACTGAAGAGTCATTTCTCACTTCCACACCTCTCTTCTCTGCCATCTTCCCTTACAGAACCCCATGATGCAAGATCTCCAGCATCTTGCCTGCATTGAAAGAGCTTGATAGTCAAAATACTGTTTATTTGTGATGCTATTGTTGTTGTTGTTGTTGTTATTATTATTCAGACAAAGTGTAATGTAGCCCAGGCTGACCTTGAGCTCACTATGTAACTGAGGATAACCTTAAATTTCGGATCCCCTTGCCATTACTTTCTGGTTACTTGGATTACAGACATGTGCTACCACACCTGGTTTATGCAGGTCCAGGGTTTGAACCAAGGACCTCACTCATAGCAGGCATGAATTCTGTCTAGTGAGCTACATTGCTGGCCCCAAATGCCACTTCTAACAAGTTCCTTCTTTCAGTTTCTAACACCTCCACACTTCAGTCAGTCACTGTCAGAAGAGAATGAGACTATGAGACGTATTTATACTTCAGTGTGAACTCAAATCAATGGGTCACCTCCCCCAAGGAAGTAGCATTTAGCCACACGATGAAAAGCAGTTGTGCTGTGTTTAAGCAGGTGGGAAAATATATTCTCACTCATCCACTCCTTACATAACTTTTTACTTACTGAGAAGGGCCTTCCCTGGTGGCATCACATACAGAAGATCTGCCCTAAGAGGGCAAGAGGGTCAGAGATGTAACCCAAAGTATGCCTCGGGGGCATATGGAGAATTTTAAACTAAAGACAGTTGGAGCGTTTGACTTTTCCCTTACTTCCAAAAACTAGAGAGTAAGAATTTCCCCCTTCAAAAAACATTTTTAATGCTACAATTACAATGGAAATTTCCACCTTCAAAGACATTATTTCTTCAGTAGAAGAGTTGCAACCTGAGATAACGTCACCTTCTGCAGAGATGGCAGCCGTTCTTCGACACCCATCAACTCCTGCAAATGTCAGAACGTTTGTCTGCCCCCCCCAATAGCCCACACCCCATTTCCTCTGATTAGCCTTCAACGATTTATAGGCCTCACTTTGAACCATTTTTTGAATGAATTCCTTTGTATACATAACTTTTTCCCCCTCTTGTTAATTTATCAGTTTGATCATGACCCCCAAACTTTGAACCTAGGAAGGTACAGAGGCAAGGGTTATCCTAGCTGACAACAGCTTCTGATGCCAGCGTGTCCGTTGCAGAGAGATGGTAGGGGTAGCTTAGAAAACATCCAAAGCCGTTCTGGGTGGAACAGCACAGGGTCTGAGAGATGTGTTTCTCTCCACCTCTGAAGGGGTGACCTAAATAAAAGCTACCTAGGACACATCTGCCTTTGTTTGGGCTCCTGATTCATCAAGTCAAGAGTGGCCTTCTGACCACAAGTGTGAATTGGAGGATTATTTCCCCAAGCTCCTGAGATAGTGGTAACCGTTTGTCTTTAGCACTGGCACTGCAAAAGCCTAAAACAATTTTAAACACCCAAGTCAGAATTTCCTCAGAAAAACTGGCCAGCAGGTGTGTGCCAGACTCCAAAGCAGAATCATGGGTGAGTGCCGCAGGCCGCCTGTGCGAGACAAAGCACCTCACAGCAGAAAGAAGTGACAGTCTTCCACTCTGCTACCTTAATGATTAGCAACATAAAGGAGACTTGCTCATGTCCAAATTCTCAAGAGGTGAGAGGTCAGGGGTGAGAGGTGGAGTGGATATCAGGCAGGATGCTTCTCTGACAGCACACACAAGGCTAGCATATTCACGCCAATCAACTACAGGCCTTTCTCAAGCTGTTTCCCACTATTTTAGCAAAGTATTATATGAGGTAAAGAAATACAGCACAAAGAAATGGGAGTCTGTGGCAGTTAAGCTATAGTTTATGAAGGTTCAGATAGATTCCTTATTTCACCACAAAAAAAAATGGAATTATTTTTTATTCTTTTTTCTGTTCCACATGCATGTGTATGTGTGTGTGTGTGTGTGTGTGTGTGTGTGTGTGTGTGTGTGTGTGAGAGAGAGAGAGAGAGAGAGAGAGAGAGAGAGAGAGAGAGAGAGTTCAGATGTACAGGCACATGTATATGGCATGCATGCAGAGATCAGAGGACAACTTTCTTTCAAGGATCCAGATCTCTCCTCCCTCCTTGTTGAAGTCATCTCTCTCATTTCTGCCATGCTGTGTGCACCAGCCTGGAACCTTGCCAAATAGGTTAAACTGTTAAACGGCCAGCAAACTTCTAAGGACCAGCCTGTCTCTGCCTTCCATCTCACCATTTCAAGGATTATAAGTATTTGGCTTTTTATATGGGCTCTGGGGATCTAGACTCAGGTCCCTCATATTTACAAGGCAAGTACTTTACCTACTAAGGCATTTCCCAATCCCCCTTGACACTTCTATATCCTTGCTCTGTTATATTGAGGCCAAACTGGAAAATGAAACCATTGTGACTGTTATTTATGAAGAAAGTCAGTGGAGGATTTTAGTCAGTGAACCTCTACCGAGAATGCCTTTTGTAAGTGCTAGCAAGATTGCTCGGTAGAGAAAGACTTGCTGCCAAGCCTGACGGTCTATATTCAGTCCCCCACACTGACATGGTAGGAGAGAGCTGACCCCTGCAGCTGTTCTCTGACCTCCATACCTACACCTGCGCCATAAGCACCACACGCTCACATAGACATTAGCTAAATGTAATTACAAGTGTTTAAAGACCTGGCACCAAAACTCAAGCATGGATGCCCTTGCTATCTTAGATGAGAGTGCCGCGCTCTGTTGGCTTCTTAGGAGCCCCATCTCCTTTGCTAACTGCCTCTTTGATTATTCAGCCAATTACTGATGCCAATCATGGCAGTTAAAGGAGCCTGCACAGATTCCATTCCACTCCGGTGGGACTTGATGGGTAAGTAAGTTTCCACCCAGAAGATGAAGAAAGCAATAACCTGGATGGAGGGACACGGCAGGACAGAGTCACAGAAGTATGAACGCACGTGATGTATTCGGAATCGGTAGAATGTCAACTGGGATGGGGACACAGGGCTGGTAGGGCACTGGAGGAAGAAATGCCAGAAAGGCACACTGGTCCCACATTGCTCCAGGCCTTGAAAATCATGCTAAGACCGTTGAAACAACCCTTCAGTGTCACCAAGGCCTTCCTTAGGTTGATGCTCTCATACAAACCGTTCAGCCCCTGAACGGAAGGAAGGGAGGATTAGTCCCTGGTGGTTTCAGCCAGGAGCCAATGCTAAGAGGCGACAAAATTCTGACAAATAATTACATAAATAAATAAATAAATAATAAATAAATAAAATGGAAATGTGAAAAAAGACATAACGGGGATTTTGCAAGTAAAAGTGACAGTCGTAAATGCAAAGTTCTGCTTGCTTTGAGGAACAGGAAACTTCAGAGCCTTCTCCTAGGGATGTGTCATTTTTAACAGGAACAAATGACAACCAGTTGGCTGGTACTTATAGTGTACAGACTCTTACTTTTAACAGGAAGTGAGAGCAGGACTTAGTGGGAAAATCCTAGCCCCTTCTAGGTCCGAGTGAGCTGAAAACAGGCTGGAGAGCTATGGACTGCCCAGACCCTCCCGGAATCTGTGGCACGGCTAGACAGGGCTGGGACATTGTCTCTGTCCTTGTTGGT
Organism: Tokudaia tokunoshimensis; assembly: GCA_036184795.1. Taxonomy (NCBI): domain Eukaryota; kingdom Metazoa; phylum Chordata; class Mammalia; order Rodentia; family Muridae; genus Tokudaia; species Tokudaia tokunoshimensis. The sequence continues at coordinate 75,183,447 of BTHU01000022.1, forward strand.
TTTTTTTTTAGCATGCTCTCATGACAATAGAATAGACCGTGTAACCAAAAACTAGAACTCAAAAATCCTTTTCTAATGGGACTAGACACTTTGTACCTATGCCAACTGCCCTTGCACCTACCAAGACTATTAAATTGAAGTCAGTTAAACTGCACTGGTGAAATGGGCCAAAATAAGCTTTAATACTTCCAATTATAGAAAATTCTCTAAGACGTTTCCAGTAAAATTCGAGCTTTAAGCTCTTTCAACGGTATTTACCTAAACACAAATCTAAAGAGTTTTACCTGCAGGTTACACCTTTCACGTCTGTGTTACTTGATAGCAGGGATGCCCTCTATCATTTGGAAACTATGATCATGTGGGTCTTGTCCGTGCTGTGCTTAGACCATAGCAAGAAAACTGATGCATAAATAATTATGAATGTTCAGGTTTCATTTCTGTTGTGATCATCTATCCTGGGGCGGTGGACGAGGGGAATGGAAAAGGTAACTTAGGAAAGAAAAAGGTTTATTTCAACTCACAATTCTTTGGGAAAGTCAAAGCTGGAACTTCAAGAAGCTAGTCATAGCCCATCCACAGTCAAGAGAAGGGAGAAATGAAGGCATACTTGGTTGTTTGTTTGTGCTCATCTTAAAAGTGGAGACACTTTTAAACAGTTTATGACCCACTACTTAGGTAATGGTTTAATCTCCCTACATCAATTAATTGAAAAGACAATCCCTCACAGATGTGTCCACAAGTCAGCTCTCTGTAGAGAGCCTTTCACTGAGACTTTCTTTCCATATAATTCAAGGTTGTGTCAACTGAAATTGAAAAGTAACATCCTAAGTAAAAATAAATGTCATATGGTAGAAAGAGGTTACAAGAAGCTAAAATGTAACAGTTGATGCTTATGAAAGGATTCCCCACACTTCAGGTTCTCTGTGTCCTTTTTAATTCATTTATTTTTCTGATTCTACTGCCTGCCCTACCCAATATTGATTTCCTACTGTAGCCTTTGAGCCTTGTCTGAGACTCTTCTGTTCATTCCTCCCAGTCTGAGGTTGGCTGTCCCGGAGGTCTCAGATGTATGTGTAAGATAAATCTGCTTAAGCCTACTCAGGAAGACAAAGCCAATCTGAGTAAAGCCCAGCTTAGTTAGCTTTTATCAGACTGATCCTTCTGCTCCTGGGTGTTGACTTCCTATAAGTGGCTAGAAGGAACATTCCATGGGAAAACCCAAGAGCAGACAGAAAGTCAGCAACACCATCCTGGGTGTTGACTTCCTGTAAGTGGCTAGAAGGAACGTTCCACGGGAAAACCTGAGAGTAGATAGAAACCGAAAACCTGAGAGTAGATAGAAAGTCGGCAACACCAGGTCTCTCTTGTGCATCTGGACTTTGTCTCGCAGGAGAGTGTTGATCTATTTGCCCTGAGGCAATTCGATCTGGTTTCCTCTGGACTATGATGTCATGGCCCTTCCTGAAAACTCCTACTGAAAATACCTCAGTTCCCATCTCATGAGAGGATCCAGGAACTAAAATAAGAGTAACTCCATTAAGTTCTAGTTCAGAACAAACAGTCTTCTAAAATTTGGCTTCAATTCTGGTTTCTAGATAAATGTAAATATGATTTTCCCCTGAGACCAGGCCCTCAGACCTTCTGACTCTAATGTTCTGTAATCTACATTCACTGGAAACAATAAAAGGAAACAATAAAAGTAAATGTATTGCTTATTTTATTCATTGCTATGGCAAAATACCTAATGAAAAACACTTCAGGGAAGGAAAGATGGATCCTAGCTCATAGCTTGAGGATGCAATCCGTCATGGTCCGGACAGCATTAGGCCTAGAACTCTCGGCAGCTTGTCACAAGAGCCCAGTCACAAAACAGAGGGATGAGTATGGATGCTCCGCTCCCTTTGTCTTATTCTCCTGGGACCCCAAATGTAGTACAGCCCGCATTCAGTGTGAGTCTTCTCTCTTCAGTTAAACCTTTCTGGAAACACACACACACACACACACACACACACACACACACACACACACACACGCACACACACACATACCTAAAGGTGCTCCCATGATGACTCCAGGTCCAATCAAGTTGACGATGAAGATTAATCAACACAATCAATTAAGAAAACATTGACTTGTACTAACATCTTCACAGATTATACCTTCCTTAATCCTTACTACAACCTGATGAAGGAGTTAGTCATAACCTCACTTTAGAGATAAAGAGTGTAAGACTGAGAAAGGTGAAGTCACTTGGTGAAAGTCACACTGCTTAAAAAGAAACATACTGAAATTAGAATCCAGTTCAACGTGAAGCAAAAGTCAGATCTCAGTACCCGCAAGTGCTACAGCTGTTGCTGAAATAAAACACTCTGACCAGTCAGGCAGTGATGCGCATGCCTTTAATTCCAGCACTTGGGATTTCTGAGTTCAAGACCAGCCTTGTCTACAGAATGAGTTCCAGGACAGCCAGGACTACATAGAGAAAAAAACAAAAAAAACAAAACGAAAAAGAAAAAAGAAAATTAAATATCCACCAGTCAATCTGATGGAAGCAGTTCCTAATTGAGGTTCTCTTTTTGCAAATGTGTTAAATTGACAGTAAACAAACTAACCAGGATAAGTAGTAAGTCCTCTCCATCCTTCAGATGTGGGACTTTTCCTGTACCCCAGTCTTATCTTCCCAACTTAACTTAGTCTTAACAACCAATAAATTCAAGAACATGTATATACACTTGTTCACATGTGTGCATGCATGTGTTAGTGTGTGCATGTGGAAGCCAGACATCAGGAGTATGTGTCTTCTTCGATCAGTCTTCACTTTACTTTTTGAGACAAGGTCTCTTATTGAACCTAGAGACCACCAATTGGGCTGACTCGCCAGTGAATCCTAGGGCTCTCGTCTCTCTGCCTCCCTAGCCCTGGAGTTATGGAAATGCCTAGCTTTTTGCTGGAGATTGAACTTATATTCTCATGTTTGCATGACAAACACTTTGCTGACTGAGACCAGTTCCATTTCCAGATTTAATTATCATATGTATTCAATGTTATTATTATCTCTCAAAAGTAAGGATGAAAATGGATCAGAGGGAAAAGAAGAGAGTAGAAGGCAGACATATTGTCACTCCTGGGTTTTGTTTCCCCTAACCCACCTGACACAGACAAGTCAGGGCTTTACTTGCTCATATTACTGCTTTCCAGGAAAAGGAGAATTGACCACATCTTACTGTGTTTGCTTGTTTACATATCTCTTCAGTATAAGCTCAGTGACTGAAATGGTGTCTCATGCATCTGTAGGTCTCCTATACTCAAAACATTATCTAGAAGAATGAATGAATGAGTAAGTGAATGAATGAATGGATGAATGAGTGAATGAATGAATGAGTGAAATGTGAATGAATGAGTAAGTAAGTGAATGAATGGATTAGTGAATGAATGAATTAATGCACATTTACAGTGCTAACAACAACCTTACAAAGCAGTTCTTTCTTAGCTTCATTTTTTGTCTATTTGTTTCATTGGGTCTTTTAAGCAGGGTCTCAAATAACCTAAATTGGCCTCAAGCTCACTCTATAGCTGTGGATGATCTTGAATTCCTGATTCTCCTGCCTCAGTTTCTCTAGGACTGTTACTACTGGCATGCACCATCACACCTGGCTTCTTAGCTATTTGGCTGACGAGCAAACCGAGGCTTAAGAAATCAATGACTTGCCCAGGGTCACACTGGTTGCTCACACAGTTTGGATGTTCGCAATGTGCTAGATTGCCTCCCCAAATTCAATGTGACTTTTCAAAGTCCCTAAGAGAGATTTTCTGAATTTTGCTTTTTATTCCCCGCATGAAGTTTGATATGTCTTGCTATCTGAAGATGGTGACGTTGCCAGTCAGAGAAGTATCATGATTTATGTTAGTTCTCAAAGCTGACCCCTGAAAGACTTGGAAAGACTGGGATCTTTTTAAGTTAAACTATGTTTTACATTATAAGGGAGAAGGCATAGAAATCTGTGATCTAAAAGTAGTGCATGTGGGGGGTATGTGTGTGTGTGTGTGTGAAGTTAATAAGAGATGGGAACACAGATTAGTTTTTTGACTGTCAATTTTACTTAACCTAGAGTCACTTGGGAAGAAACACTCTCAATGAGGAATTAACTAGCTCAGGTGGCCTGTGGGAAAGTCTGTGGGGTTTTGTCTTACTTGTTAATTAAGGTAGAGATACCCTGCCCACTGTGGTTAGCACCGTGACCCTAGGCAGCTCCATGTGACAGTGAAAGAAGCTACTGAGAAACAAGCAGCAAGGACACGTTTGTTTCTCTTTGCTCTTGACTGATTGTCACGTGACTCCCTGCCTTGACTTACCCACAGTACTGAACTTAAGTCAAGGACTCTTTCTCCCCTAAGTTGCTTTTGGTCAGGATATTTTATCACAGAAACAGAAATTCAACTAGAACACCAGTCCAAGTCCCCACGTTCCATAAGCATCCCCTTCGTATGATGGGGACCAGTTTATATATAGGCCCCAAGGCCGTGGACAATTACAGTGCTTAGCTCCATAATGACCGTCAGCATCAACTGTCAAATTTAGCAGTGACTCTTCCTGCAGTGGCTCCTCTTAGCTTTCAAGTGGTTTGAATTTACCAGAGTTGGGGGAAAAAGAAACAGTTAAACATTTGTGCTGTGCAGCTTTCTCCCTTCCTTTGACATTTTTAAATTTCCATGTATTTAAGTGTAATTCAATACATGTGTCCACACAGATTAAACTTGTCAAAAAAAAATGAAGGCAGTATGAGAAACTGGTTATTTCCAAGACTTTTTTTTTTTTTTTTTTTTTTTTTTGCTAAAATCTTCCTTTCTCCTTTCCAGAGAGGCAGAACTGAGCTGTCTGTTGAAATTCAGCATTCGGGTGACACTTGCTAAACTCCAAATCTGTTTTCAATGAATTTTTGTGCCTTAAAACCCAAAATAAAAGTCTGAGGCTGATGATGGTGGCACACACCTTTAATCCCAGCACTCAGGATGCAGAGGCAGGCAGATCTTTGAGTTCGAGTACAGACTGGTCTACAGAGCAAATCCAAGACAGACAAGGCTACACAGAGAAACCCTGCCCCAAAAGAGAAAGAGAGAGAGAGAGAAGAACAAGAAGGAGGAGGAGGAGGAGGAGGAAGGGAAGGGAAGGGAAGGGAAGGAAAGGAAAGGAAAGTTAACAACAAAAACTATTCTCAGGTGCTGGAGAAATAGCTCAGTGGTTAAAGGCACTGGCTGCACTTCCTGGAGTCCTGAGTTCAATTCCCAGCAACCATACCACATCCCACAACCATGTATAATGGGATCCAATGCCTTTTGCTGGTCAGCAGGCATTCCTTAAGACAGAGCCCTCATAGACATTAGATAGATAGATAGATAGATAGATAGATAGATAGATAGATAGATAGATAGATAATTTTTTTAAAGTCCCAGGAATACAGCCCTAACATGAAAGAACACAAAATAAAGAAACATGATACATATATATCTGCATAACAAGATTTTTACAAATCCATTAACATCATTTTTCTTGGAATGCTCAAATAGTCCCTCTTTGGGTAGTCTGATCCTCTGGGCCATTTTGCTGTTCCTCAGTTGTCCTTAATGATTTCTGTGCTAGGTAAACTACATGACTTGGCTTTTCTTGTACGTTCCTAACTCCAGTTTGTTTCTGCCTTTTCTCCACGGACATCTCATTTCTTACACAGGCATCATTGCCTATGAGTTCAACTTCTCCAGCCTCCTTCACACTCCAAGCAGGGCAGTGAGCCATCTCCTCAGCCCTGAGCACTTAGTGGGCAGGCATGAAGATTGATTTCAAATCCCAGCATCCACATAAAAAACAAACAAACAAACAAAAACCCATTGTTTTGTGTGAAATTGTCAAAAAGGCCAAAGATTTAAGATTTCTTCTTTTTTTCTACAAAGTTGCTATTTATTTTATTTTATTTCATTTATGTTATTTTATTTTACTTTACTTTGGCCTGTTTGATGCATGTGTGAAACAACATCCAACTAGAATAAATTAGAATTTTATTTTGCTGAGTCATTCTAACAAAAACATAAAATAAATATAAAACATGTATAACCCCAGAACTATGGGAAATAGAGGACTGTCAAGGATTATATTCACTGACCTAACTCCAGGTTCATTAACAGATCTTATCTCAGAGAATACGATAGAGATTGATAGAGCAGGCCACCAATGTTACAGGCACCAGCCCACACGCCGATGTACAACATATATGTAAAACATACACACTGAGATGCACACACATATACAAAGAAAGAAAAGAAAAAGACAGGCAGACAAACAGAAGGACTCCAGACTATGCTGGTTTCCTCCTGTACAACAGAGCTGTCTACTTAGCAGGCACCGTCATCTGTACACCCACACTATATAGCCTAAGGTTTTTGGTTGTTTGTTTGTTTGGTTGGTTGGTTGGTTGGTTTCCTTTTTCCCATAAGCTCATCATCTCTTCCCAATACCTTGTCTACACTCAGCCCTCTCTGGGTCTTAGAACTTGGAATCAAATGACAGCCAGACTATTAGAAACACCTGGACTTAAGCCACACCATCATGAAAAGGTCTTCTGTGTGTTTGGTCTGGCTGGACAGTCCTTCCATCCAGACAGTGTGATGCCGGGCTTTACAACATCCATAAACCCTGAACTCTGAAATATATGCCCTGCTGCATCCCTCCCCTTGAATGAACCTATGAGACAGGTCTGTAGGGCTGAGAAGAAAAGCAGAGAGACTGGCAGAGAAAATGGTTTCCTGAAGTATGAACCTAGATCTGCTCATAGTTTTGACATCATGCTTGAACAAAGAAGCTGGAGAATAAGAGCTCAGTCAGCTGAGAACCCTCTCTGGGAAAAACTGACCATTAAGTGGGGAAGAAATTCCCCAAATGGAGTAGAAAGTTTAGTGATTTCCAGGCAGGCAAACAAAGCATTTTCTAAGATCAAAGAGGAGCTGTGTACGGCAGAGCAGAGGGTTGACAACATCTTGGAATGCATGGAACACTATGGGAGACGACCACTTGGAAGGCAAGGGACACTTACAGGTGATAACCACTTGGAAGGCATGAGATAAGATACTGTGGGAGATGTCCTTCTACCATCCAGACAACTCAGGGATGAGTGAGAGAGAAAACACACCTGAGAAGTCACAGGAACACCCCCCACACACACACACACAGCACAGGCTAGGGTCACTGTGGTGAACTTGTACTCCATCGGGACAGGGTCCTGGGGCACACCAGATTCAAAAGGAACCTTTCCTGATGTTGTTCCAGCTCCCTCTCTCCTTGATGCATCCCATCAATGGCTGCATGTTGATCATTCTAACTGCCTAGTGTCTCTCAAACCCTGCTCCTTCCTGTGATTCTGTTCTCTCCTTTGCGAAGAATCATTTTCCAGGATAACTGCACTGCCCCAACCAACCCTCCAAACTTTGCTTCCTGACTCTTCCAGCTCTCTTCTGTTAGGCTACTCTAAACATAAAAAAAAAAAAGTGTGTGTGTGTGTGTGTGTGTGTGTCTCGCACGTGTATGAGTTCCTGAGAAGGCCAAACGAGGGCATCAAACTCCTTGAATCTGGAGTTGTGGGTACTTGTGAGCCACCTAGCGTGAAGGGTAGTAACTGAACTCAGGTCCTCTAGATGAGTATCAACAGAGGCTCTTAACCACTGAACCATCTCTCCAGCCCTACACTTTTTTATTTGCCCCCTAAATATAAATATCAAAAGTAAAAATTTGCACTCAGTTCTAAATATGTTTTAAACTATTTTGAAATGTCCCCCATGAACCAAAGGTAACATAAGCTTTAGAAAATACACAGTAGGTCACGTACACAGAAGAATGAGAGAGGCCAGCAGACAGATTCAGGACTGCTTTCTAATCGATTGTCTTAGTGACCCCACCTGAAGCCTGCAAAGTTCCTGGAGGAAGCATGGGTGCACCACCCATTTTTTATTTAAACCACTCTAGACCTCTTATCTCTTAAAGGAAGTCTTAATTATCCAAAGACTATGCCTAGGAATGAAAGTAGGGGTAATGATGAATTAAAGAATCTGTCCCAATTGTTATCGTTGCCACCTCAAGTAGAGACGAATATGTTTATTTCATGGTTGACTCTATTTTGTATACTCCTTGTACATAGCTAAACTCAATTTTTCTGTCTGGGTTTTCCATTTCTTTTTTTTTTCTTTCTTTTTTTTTTTTTATTATTATTTCCTGAGACAGGGTTTCTCTGTGTAGCCCTGGCTGTCCTGGAACTCACTCTGTAGACCAGGTTGGCCTCGAACTCAAAAATCTGCCTGCTTTTGCCTCCCAAGTGCTGGAATTAAAGGCGAGCGCCACCACTGCCCGGCTGGGTTTTCCGTCTCTCATTCAGCTTTGGGGTAAAACACAGATCTGGATGATCACAAAATCAACAGGTGCCACTTTGAAGGTGACTTTTTAAATCAAACATTGATATCAGAAGTACAGAATAAAAGAGTAGAGGGGTTTGTCCTTGTAGCAGGGACCCTGCTGCACAGCCTACCCGTGGCTGTTGAATGGCAGCTATGGTGTTGACCTTTTAAAATTCTTGCCGATGAAAACAAGTCTCTGCAGTCACCTGGCAGAAAACCAAACCTGCTACTTTGTTACTTTGTTACTTTGTTGCTTTGTTACTTTGTCCTTCTTCCTAGACTAATATTGAATGTCAACTTATAAAATTGCTGAAGGGACAAGTCTCTGAGTACTTCCTGGGGCATGTCTAGTGGGATGTTCTAGATTAAGTTATTTGAACTGGGAAAAAAACACTCTAAATGTAGGCAGCGTTGTTCTATGAGCCAGACTACATGAAATAGGAAAAGCTAGCTGAGAACATTCACCACTCTGCCTCCTGACTATGGACGCATATGAGCAGTTATCTGATGTTCACGCCACCCTGCCTTTCTGCCATGTACTGTGAATCAGAACAAATTCTTCCTCTCTTCTCGTGCTTTGGACATAGCAATGACAAAATTACAAAACCAAACAAAACACCAAAAATCCACTTTCATCAGGACCCTGTACAGGCATAGGTCTTTAATCCCAGATACTCAGAAGGTTAAGGCAGAGGGATTGTCAAGTTCAAAGTCTACATGAGCTATAGCGTGAGTTCACGGCCAATCTGGGCAATTTAGTGAGACCCTGCCTCAGTTTGTTTTCTACAAAGAGTTGGAACTACACCTCAATAGTAGACATCTTGCTTAACAGCCCCAATACCAAAACCAACTACAACAACACAGCCTTCACCCTGTGTGGTAGTTCAAGTCTACCCATCCCACAGTCCAGAGGAGAAGGCAGAAAGCTTACAAATTAAAAAACCTGCTTGGAGCTATCAACTGAGACTTGACGCTCACTAAAATAAATAAATAAATAATTTTGAAAAGAAATAAAGCGAAAAAGGTTACCCTCAAGGCTAGTTGCGAAATAAGTCCAGCAAATTGGTTTAAGACTCTTGATTGCTTTTTCTGTTTTTCCATTAAAGAAAATTAGCCTTAGAAATAGCATTCCATGTGGCTAGAGATTTAAAAAAAAATGTCCTGCGAATGCTTTGAATTCTTTGTCACTCCTGAGCACAGTTCATTAGGGAGGTAAATCCAGAGGGAGCTCACAGCTTAAAGGGCAAAGCAGAGTGGATCCCTCACCACCCCTAACTCTCTCTCTCTCTCTCTCTCTCTCTCTCTCTCTCTCTCTCTCTCTCTCTCTCTCTCTCTCTTTCTGTAGGGACCTCTTAGAATTAATTGGTCAAGGGGTGTTTTTTTGTAGTTGGTGGTAACATTGGTTTTCGGGTTTTGCTTTGTTTGTTTTTGTTTCGTTTCTGTTTGCTTCATGAGTCTCCTAAGGGCAGGCACTGAAGCCGCTTATTTGCATAAGGCTCCCAGAGCCGGGGTGAGCTGGGGACACAGACTCTGTCTGCCTTGCCAGAAGCAGGAAGTCACTTCAAGAAGTCATGCCTCTCTACCCTTAGTGGCTTTTTTTTTCTTTTATATGTTATTTTTCAAGAAAACCCAAGTTGACTTTTCGAACAGAACACAAAAGCTTAGAAGTGGGTAAAAGAAAAACCAAAGACCCTGTAACCTTTTTCTCTTATTTAGAAATTCTGAATCATCAAATTAGAAAGGAGTTAGAGGCCAGTTGCAAAGGGCAAGTGGGAAGAGGATGGTTGGGAGAATTAACAGAGGCCGGTGGTCCTCCCAGCACATTCTCCTCAAGACTCTCTGCAGCCACCTGGCAGAAAACAAAACCCCTGTTACTTTGTTACTTGTTACTTTGTCCTTCTACCTAGAGTGGCCGGACATTCCATAGTCATTCCTGTGCTAGGTGTACTCGGAGCCTATACCGACAGGAATGCCTCCTCCTGCTGAAGATATGTGATCCTTTCTCACTAGTTAGTATTCAGATGGGATTCCAATTGCTCCAAGTATTTCCTCTATTCCTCTAGGTTTGAATCTCATTCTCAGATAACTGCCTTTGTCCTGCTGGGTATACTGAAGCTTGCTGTCTGGCACCTGAGATCCCAGGTAAGTTAAGTCCAGACATAAGGAATGGTGAACTTCACTCTACTACCGGTAGCAGAGAGGCAGCAGAAGAAACTTTTGCAGTGAGTGGCTTCTGGCCAAGATTCATGTCACCTGTGCCAAATGAAATTTAAAAAGGCTTCAGAAGTAGCACATGTACTTAACAAGGCATATTTACACACTGCCTTATTCCAAGAAATGAAACCTACTAGGAAATTACAGCAGCAATAAAGTATGTGTCAACATTGAAATGCACAGAGCAGCTTCACCTTTCTGAGGCTCTTTCGTCACTTTTATAATCTTCCTGGATTTTTTTTCCCACATCCAGGTGTGAAATGGACCTTGGACACTGGTAAGCTGTCTCTTCCCAAACATGTAGAGAACTCTAAAGGGTTAGATAATGATTTCACAGATTCTCAGTTCTTCCCACAGTCAGGTGACCATAGATTTGTGGTTCCTCTAAATATCCACACCTGACAATGTAATTATCTTTTCTAATTTCGTTAATATTTTCTCCTATACCAAACTGCTTGCATGGTTTAAGAGGAAATATTTGTCACCTGATGGACTCTATATATCTCTCATCTCCTCACCATCTCTCCATTAGCTAAAAAAAAAAAAAAAACCAAACTCATCCCAAATGTCAGTTGGACAGAACAAACATAGTATGACATGGCATATAATTTGAAGCTATACCTGTGCAAAATTAAAATAACTACACATTATGAAGTGTAGGGGCTGATTTGAAGGTCAGTATTAAGACACTGTTTTTATTAAAGAGCCAAGAGTACCTGCTTAGCTTAGTAGTTGCAACCATTCATGGTGCGAGTGTGTGCATGCATGCCCGTGTACATGCATGCCTCTGTGTGTGTGTGTGTGTGTGTGTTGTGTGTGTGTGTGTGTAGTGTAGTGTTTTTATGGTGGTGATTGGTGGCAGTGGTGGTTCATCTTTGTGGCTAAAAACCAACATTCCCCTCTCTCTGCTTCTTGACTGCCAATGTAGCAAGACCAGCTACCTGCTGTTATGGCTTCCCCGCCATGATGGTCTGAATTCTCAGTGAGCCTAAGTGAGATAACACTTCCTTAAGTTGCTCTGTCTGACATTATGTCACAGCAGTGAGAACAGTAACTAACCCAGGAAAAGAATACATTTATAATTTTACTGTCTGGAGGACTCTCCTAGAAGACATTGCTTCCCTGGCCTTTTGTCTCTGTAGCTGTAAGATCTAGGAAAGATGTGATTTGTTAGGAATGTGTGCTGGAACAATTATAATAAGTCTCTAGCAAAGTTTCTTATGACCATGGAGATTTACACTGTGCCTTTTTTTTTTCTGGACTTTTAAAGCAAATTTTTGAGGCCACGGTAAATCACAACAGGTTGTACCTAAAGTCCTTAACATTAAAGACTATCAAATGAATGTTTTCATAAGATCTACTTTCTGGCTGGGCATTTGAGATTCATTGGCTAGGATGAATTCTGAATTTGTCACAGGACATAGAAGCCATTGCGAAGCCAGCCTAGTGAAACGGTTTGGTATATAGGTTGCCTTGGAACCATGCAGACACATTCAAATCTTGTTCTTCATTTATCTCTGGGACTTTATGCAAATTTTCTAACTTATTTTAGTCTCGTTTCTTTCTCCTCCTCCTCACCCCCTCCATCTTTTTTAATGTGTGAGTGTTTTGCCCTATACATATGTCTATACCACTTTTGTGCCTACAGAGGTCAGAAAAGTGTATCAGATGCCCTGAGACTGGAGTTACAAACAGTTGTGAGCTACCACATGGATGCTGGTAACTGAACCCAGCTCCTCTAAAAAAAGCAGCCAGTGCTCTCAACTGCTGTGGTATCTCCCCAATCCCTTCTTCTTATTTCTTAACTCATGGAAAGGCATAAACAATACTTGCAGGGATGTTATGAAGATTACCTATTTAAATCAGAGCACCTAAAAATGGATAAAGAAAAGCAAGTAACAAAAAAAAATATTGATCCCTCGTTTAGTCACATGTCCATAGACTAATGGTTCCTATAAACTATCTCCATTGAACAACATAATTATCTTTTTTAATTTCATTTTCTCCCATAATAAACCACTTACTTATTTTTAAAAGGATGGTAGTTAGAGAGGGAAATAGGAGAAGGGGCTGGAGAGGTAGAAGAAAAAGATTGACACATTAGATAGATAGATAGATAGATAGATAGATAGATAGATAGATAGATACATAGATACATACATAGATAGATGGTGGATAGATAGATAGATAGATAGATAGATAGATAGACAGACAGACAAATAGATTTCTCTTTTCATACATCTTGGACCATTTGTCAACATCATAGATATCATATAAGTATATGTTAAGTATAAGATATGTATGATAAGTGTATGTAAGTATCATAGATACTTACACAGATCTAGATTGTATATTACAATCACCCAGCATTGCCCTCTCAATGAAATTAAAGACATAAAAACATTAAGTATACAAGGCTGCTACCATGTAATATGACTCACTCTTACGGGAAACTTGTGTAAGTACAGTGTACTGACTAAAGTACAGAGAAAGCTGGGGATAATCCAGCTCTTAGGCGGTGAAGACACAAAAGCTGGCCTGGACTACACAGTAATCAGGATCTACTCAGGGAAATCACACCAGAGGAGGAACAGGAAGAGGGGGAAGAGGGGATGCAAGGAGGAGGAGGAAGAGAAGGAGAAAGAGGATAAACATACAAACCATAATGACTATTGATCTTTATTTTCAACCTGATTCTAGAGTCAACTAAGCTACGGTCCTCTAGGTGGTCCTGTGAGGTAGGCCTTTTAGGAAGGAGTAAATTGAGGGAAGAAGACCCTCCCAAAGAGTAGCTGCTTGCTGGGCAGTGGTGGTGCATGCCTTTAATCGCAGCACTTGGGAGGCAGAGGCAGGCATATTTCTGAGTTCGAGGCCAGCCTGATCTACAGAGTTCCAGGACAGCCAGGGCTACACAGAGAAACCCTGTCTCAAAAAACAAAAAACAAATAAAAAAGAGTAGGTTGCTCCTTCCTACAGTAACTGAGCTATAAGGAGGTCTGAGAGCTAAGGAGTCTTGCCCACTTGCATGTCTTCTCTTCTTTCTTATGAGTGCATCTATTCTGATGATGATGATGCAGCCTTTGCCGAGAGTCTTGCTTTTCCGGCCTTCCAATGTGTCCCAAAGACAAGAGACTTGCCAGGAAGCTTCCAGAATGACTCTGCTGAGGGTCTGGCTCTGTAGACTCAAGACTCCCAACATGCAAATGAGCATTGTTTGACTTTCTAACACATATCAGTTTTAAGTCAATCTAGTAAGCCCTATGTGAGCTGGGCAGTGGTGGCGCACGCCTTTAATCCCAGCACTTGGGAGGCAGAGGCAGGTGGATTTCTGAGTTCGAGGCCAGCCTGGTCTACAGAGTGAGTTCCAGGATAGCCAGGGCTATACAGAGTGAGTTCCAGGATAGCCAGGGCTACACAGAGAAACCTGTCTCGAAAAACCAAAAAAAAAAAAAAAAGTCTTCTATGGAACAAATTATCTAATTACCCAGATGGTCAAATAACCAGCTCTCGCAGAGATGGCTAAGTGGTTAGAGCACTTGCTGTTCTTTCAGGGGAGCCAGGTTCTGCTGCCAGTACCCTACACTAGGCAGCTAACAACCACCTAGAATTCCATATCCTAAAGATCCAATATACTCTTCTGGCCCCTATGGCTACTCACCCACCTACCCACATGTGACACACACACACACACACACACGCACCCCTTTTAAAATATTTTAATTACACCAACTCTCAGTATCTTGGTCTATAAATCACTATGGACCACCAGACCTAACTTGGTCATCTTTATTTTACTTAAGAACCCATCCATCATTTTTTTCATATTGATCTTCACCACTACTGTCCACAATCCAGTAAGCATTAAGGAAATAATATTTGGAGGAGACAGTAAGTTTTATTCCTTTATTTGCTGCCCAGCGTCACCATGTCACTCACCCCCTTGACCCACTATTAAATAACGGTGACTAATATTTGTCTAACTTGTTAAGACAGTGGTAAAGATAAATTAGGTAATTTTCTGGACAAGGCTATGGGCTCCTTCCTATGAAAGATACTTGTTTTATGACGTTACTGTTATCAGCTCACCTTCAGCTCATTACCGTGGCTTCTTCAAGACCGGACTCTCCTACTCCCTCCCAGTGTTCATCATGAAACCAAATTCTACCTGCTTCTGTTCTGACCAGTGAAGAGTCACCACATGCGGGGTGGTGAATAATTTGGGGCAAATCGGTTGATCCTTTATCAGTTTTACAGTGTCATATGGTGAAAGTTATGGAAAGAATTTTGGAGAGTGAACTAAACAAATTAAATGACATTTAGACCTCCAGATTTACAACCTCCCAATCATTTTTAAAACCGTGGCTAGATTGACCCAGTCAGTAAAGTGTTTGGGTCTGAGCTATATCCTCCAAACCCTCATAAGAATGTCAAACATGATGTCACATTCTTGTAATCCCAGTGCTGGAGAGGCAGAGACAGAGGCTCCTTGGAGTTCCTGGCCAGCCAGTCTAGTCTAATTAGTAAACTTCAAGCCTATGAGAAACTCAGTCTCAAAGAAAGGGGATGGCCTTCCTAAGGGTAACACCTGATATTGCCCTTTGACTTCCACACATAAACACATATGGCACATATACACATACATTAAATAAATAAGTGACTATGTGCTGAAGAGATAGCTCAGTCAGTACATGCCTCCACAGACTCCAGATCTTCAGTTTTATGCCAATGGAGATCATAGTAACCCTATCCTAGTCCAAGACCATGGGTGGTGAATTCTTTCCAACCCAAATGCCAATTTTTAGGAGTGTTTGCTAAGCATCTAGGAAGATCTTACATGTTCAGAAAAACCTTGACTATTTATTCTCAAAGCAATTTCCCAATTCTTTCCATGTCTGGACCAACTAGAGCATGTCCAGGAAATGAAAGCTAAGTATAACCTCCAAAGGAGGAGGAGAGAGAGATTAAAACCAGGAAGAGGAGGGGGAGGAAAAGGTGACAGAGGGAGGGGGGAGAAAAATAGTGCATCAAATCTGATATGTGTGTATGTGCATGTATCATATATATACATATATGTGTATGCATCCTTTATGTGTATATATACATATCCTTTGTGGGGGGTGGTAGCTGACACCTTTTTACAACTAGAATCTTATGCTCATAGTTCCTCTTTCTTTTTTTATTGCTTGAAAATTTTTGTACATGCCTAAAATGTGTTTTTAGCAAGGCCACCTCCCAGTCCCTCTGCCCCATTTCCTCCCCTATTCCCACCGCTAGTCTCTCCCAAATTATAGAGCAATTCCTCTAATGACCAAGCAAAGACTCTCAACAAAATACTTGTAAACTGAATTCAGGAATACACCAAAAAGATTATCTTCCATGATCAAGCTGACATCATCCAGAGATACAGGGATGGTTCAACAGTAAATGAAATAAATGAGTAAATGGAATCCACCACTTAGACTCATGGATAGAGACTACATGATCATCACATTAGATGCAAAAGGGGCTTTGAACAAAATCTGTAATCCATTCATGATAAAAAAAAAAAACTTTGGGAGAGCCTAAGAATACAAATCTCAAAAGAATAAAGGCAGTACACAGCAAGGCCACAGCCAACATCATTCTAAGAAAGGAGAAAACATCAAAAATGTTCCACTAAAATCATGAACAAAAAAAGACGTCTACTCTTTCTGCCACCCCTGTTTAATACAATGGCTGGAAGACTTAGCTAAGGCAATAGAACACGTGAAGGTAATAAAGGGAATACAGATAGGAAAGGAAGAAATCAAAGTATTGTTATTTGCAGGTGGTATGACTTTATACATAAAAGATCCCAAGGACTTCACCAGAAAAACCCTATAGCTAATAAACACACTCAGCAAACCAGCAAAATAGAATACCAAATTTAGCCACAAAAAAGCAGTAGCGTTCCTATATAACAACAAACATACAGAGAAAGAAATCAAATAAGCAATTCCATTCATATTAACCTAAGTTTTAAAAAAAACTTGGAATAAATCTAACCAAGGAAGTTAAAGATTTGTACAATGAAAATTTGAACACACCAAAGAAAGAAATTGAAGATACTGGAAGATGGAAGCGCTTCCTGCGCTCATCTTTCTTAAAGGTATTTTAGCTCGTTCTTTTAGTTACTGCCGTAAAATCTTAAGTCAGGTGGATGAACAAAACATGGAGATTACTATACAAATACAAGTGGAGGGAATATGAAAAGCCTTCGTGATTCAAGGTGTGCTGTAGGCCTAGCTGCTGTCTCCACTCCTGGACATCACAATTACTTGGTTTTGTTTTCTTCTTTCTTCTACTCAGTTCCCTCATGTAAAGAAGACCAGAGAAGGTGAATTTTGTAAGACTCCATGTGGACTCAGGGGTTAGAGCTTCCTGTGCCCCAAATCACTGACCCTCTTCAGGGTTCATGTGACTTCCAGGACATCATCAATGCCCACACTGTGTTCTTGGTCTCCAGAAGATATTTATATTTAGACATCAGAAGACTTTTATATTTAGTCACCAACACCACTCAAATGCCCACAAACTTTGGTTAAGAAGGAAAAACAAGCTAATTTGCTGGAACGGATGACTGGCCTGCAGATCTGGTGTGGGCTTGTCTCGTTTTTTGGGCTATATTTGTGTTGTCTTCACTGGGGTACACCCTCTGCTTGAGCAATCTCACGCGTTCCCATGACTTCCGTAATGCTATCTGTCCTCTCATATCCCCTCCCTGGAATGTCCTTCGAAACTCCAGGCTTGTATCTGCAACTTCCCGTTTGACATCTGTCCTCAAATCTGTCACAGTCCTCTCAAAGGTGCCGTGTCTCAGCTTGAACATTTGAATTCTGCTCCTTGGTTCCCTCAATGCTGCAATTAGTGGCAATTTCATTTTCATGAATGTGTTTATACAAGATTTAACAGACCCCAGGCTGGCCTCTAACAGAGAATGACCTTGAACTCCAGATTCTCCTGCAGCTGCCTTCCTACCACAGAAATTACAGGTATGCACTTCCACACCCAGGATATATGGTGCTATGGTGTCAAACCCTGAGCCTCCTTCACACTGGGCAAGCGTGTACCATCTGGGCTCTGACCCAGTCCAATCAGTGACACTATTTTAGAAATTTACTTTAATCCCAGCCCCAGGGATTCTACCCTGCCTTGGTTATTGAGTTCCCAGATGACAGAATCACAGCCTTTATATTTACATTAAGCCCTAAACAGCACAATAGCTGAGCAGCTGCCTACCCTCCATGCTGTTAGAATCTACTTTCCTATTGATAATCCTGAGTTATTACTTACTATTTACTATGTTCCTTCTGAGCTGCTCTTAACTCCAATTGGGCAACCCTCAGGGCCATACCTTCTTGACCCTTAACCTTGGCTGCTTCCTTGAGTCTCCTGTACATTCTTCTTCTCCCAGTCCTCTGGTCCTTCTCTGACCCTAAGCCTGCAAAGCCTAAACCCCACCTATGTCTCTTCTGCCCAACTATTAACTGTCATCATCTTTATTTATCAATTAGAAATAACTTGGGGCAGGGGCACTCAGTGTCTTATGTGCATTCGAGAACCCTCTCCTTGTCTCTGAGGCAACCAGTCTTGGGGGCCCCAAATTATCATTAGAATACAAGCAGTATTAGGCCAATCCACTACAGGTAACTTCATTCTCTCCTTGCTCACAGAGCCCAGTGTTCAATGTTTCTTTATCTTTCTTGTCTCCTCTTCTAGTTCAGCATCAAGCCACCTCAGCAAGAATGGAGGACCTTTCGCTTCTTCTCATGACTGTGCCTTCCACCCTAAGCTAACCCTGTCTCTTCCTAGGACTATGAGAAAAACCAGAGATCCGGCCTCCCCCTTGCTCAATTCTACCTCTTTTCCAATTCTACCTCTTTTCTCCATCCCAATATACTTTTTGTTTTATTGTAGTAAAATATACCTTATATAATATTCCCTTATAAGGGAGAAGGGGGTAGAAAGGCAGATGAGGGAGAGAGAGAGAGAGAGAGAGAGAGAGAGAGAGAGAGAGAGAGAAAATTGTGTGTGTGTATGCATGCCAAAGATCAATCTCAGGTATCAATACACTCCTTGGGTACAGAACACCTTGGTTTTTGAAACAGTCTCTCTCTCTCTCTCTCTCTCTCTCTCTCTCTCTCTCTCTCTCTCTCTCTCTCTCTCTCTCTCCTGTACTCACCCAGTAGGCTAGGCTAGAAGGCCAGTGAGCCTCGTGGTTCTGCCAGGCTCATCTATCTGTTCAACCTGGCACTCCAAGTGTAGGCCGCCACATAAGACTTCACAGTTACTGTTTTAAGTATATATCCAAGTAGTCCTGAGTAAATTCAAGTTCTGTAGACATCATCACCATAGTACTTAGGATTTTATTGCTGTGAAGAGACTCCATGACCAAGGCAACTCTCATAAAGGAAAATATTTAATTGGGGCTGGCTTACAGTTCAGAGGTTTAGTCCACTATCATCATGGCAAAAAGTATGGCAGTAAGTAGACATGGTGCTGGAGGAGCTGAGAGTTCTACATCTTGATCCAAAGGCAGCCAGGAGGAGACTAGATGTGTCTAGGAGACTAGACCGGGTGTAGCTTGAGCATTTAAGAACTCAAAGCTCTGCTTCCACAGTGACACATTTCCTCTAACAAGGCCACACCTCCTCTAATAAGGCCACACCTCCTGCCACTCCCTGTGGACCAAGCATTCAAACACATGAGTCCAAGGGGGCTACACCTACTCAAACCACCGCAGCCCCCATCCATCTTCAGAACTTTCTCATCTTACAAAACTGGATTTCTATACTTGTTAAACAGTAACTCCTCATTCTCTTCTCCCCAGCTCCCAGAAATTATCTCATATCAGTGAAGTTACAGAACGTCTGTCCTTTTCTGTGGGGCTTCTTTCACTTAGCATGTTGTCCTCAAGGCTTATTCATATTGGAACCTGGGTCAGCATCCCCTCTCCCTTATTCAGACTGAATTTAATCTAGTATACATGTCCACCACATTTTCTTGTCTGTGAATCTGCCAGTGAACTCTTGGGTTGAGTCCACATTTTGTCTGTTGCAGCTATAAAGTGCAGATATGAAAATACCTGCCTGAATCCCATGCTTTTCATTCTTTGAGATATATTCCCACCGTATTCACCCTGGATCACAGGGGAATAGCGTGTTTAAGTTTTCAAGAAACCGTAACAAACTTCTGTTTGTTCAAGTCCTTTGGCAACCTAGCAGCCAATAAGCAGGTGGTGGATTCTACCTGAGCCTCCCTCACTATTCTGCATTTCCCTAACTCACTCAGCTCCTTCCAACCTTGCCAACCTTCTTCCCAGCATCAGGAGTCAAAGCTCTTTTCTGCTTCAACTCCTTCACATAGGCATTGCCTATAGCTTAGAACTCTCTTCCTCCTACTTTCTACTCTCTTCCAAGTGTGTTTAAAGCATCAATCCCAGGAAAGGGATTGACCTAACTCTACCCCCTTCTAACTCAGATGTCCTGAAATAGACCTATGTTCCTATGGACTGGGGCCCTTCTGGATGGACCCTCTCAATGTCACCCACAGCATGGCAGAATGACTACTGAGCTCTGCTCACTGATGTGGGGTGGCTGTTGTTCTTGTTGCATCTGAGGTGGTGTGGATAGAGTGTGCTTTTCCTCCTGTGGTTGCTGGCATTCACCTGGCTGCAGTGACCATCACTCTCCTGACTACAGTGGTCATCACTCTCCTGACTGCAGTGGTCATCATTTTCCTGACTGCAGTGACCATCACTCTCCTGACTGCAGTAGTCATCGTTCTCCTGGCTGCAATGGTCCAGCATAGGTCTGCCTTCCCTACACTAGATCCTGGGAGGGGCAGCTCTGCTTTTCAACAGGCTGCAGTGTTCACGGACCATTGCACTCTCAACTAGGCAGGCTCCTAAGAAGGAATATTCAAGGACAAAGTCAGAGGATCAACTTGATTGGCTCTAGCTAAAATATTTTTGACAATAATTAAAGCAAAAATGAAAAGGTCCAAACAAAACATCCAAGAGACAAACTTTCCATTCCATAACCCTTGTAACCTGTTAAAGAACACAGAATCCAATGAGGTCAAGAAAAAATTTCTGTTCTACTGCATTGACTACACATTACTGCCTGCCTTATGAGGCTACCGAATGCCAACAAAGGTGTACGTACTGTAACCCATACTGTCACCTTGGCTCTCTATCCATGTGCAGCTTTCTATGGCTAAGCAAGCTCAACATGAAATACCTGACATTGTGACTTACAATCTTGAATGAGTACGTTACCAAGCCTGGCCCTCAGAATTCTTTTTTGTATTCATGCATTCATTGAAGAACCTCTGACCTCTAGCTGCAAGACAGCAAAAACACTTTCCCTGCATGGAGCAACCAAAAATTCTCCAGGCATTGTCAAGAAACTCTAGTGAAGGGCAGGTTAATTCTAGTTGAGAGTCACTGGTAGATAGCAATACATAGTAGATTAATAGACTGACAAGCTAGTGATGCATAGGTGACAGATAGATGATAAGTAGATGATAGAGATGTATGATACATAGATGATAGATAGATAGATAGATAGATAGATAGATAGATAGATAGATAGATAGACAGACAGACAGATAGATGATAGATAGATATGATGATAGACAGACAGGTAGATATGATAGGTAGATTGATGGATGATATGTAGATACCTAAATAGGTAGATATATATTAGATAAGTAGAAATTAGATGAAAAGTGGTGGAAAGATGGATATAGATAGCAGAGAAAATTACAAAATAGTAAATGACCCTCTAATGTTCATCACTATCATCAATGATTTTATGTGTATGGTAATGTGTTTATACATGTTGTATGTGTGCATAGGCATGGAACACATGTATACATGTGTGCACTTGAATCTGGAGGCTAGAAGTAGATGTTGGGTGTATTTTTCTCAGTTTTCTCTTTGAGACAGAGTCTCTCACTGAAGCTAGAGCCCGCCAATTCACCTAGTCTAGCTGACTAGGAATCTTCAAGGATCTGTCTGCAGCCTACCTCCTCACTCCTCAGTGCTAGGAGTTATGGAGGTGTATGATCATAACGTACATTTCCACAGATACTGGGGAATAAAAATTCAGATCCTTCTGCTTGTATGGTAATCACTTTGCCAACTGAATCATCTTCCCAGCTCCCAATACACAATGATTTTTAAAGCAGCCTCAGAAATTCTTCCAAATATTGTTTGACTATACTAACATTTGCAAGAGAATAGCAGCACAGAAAACTTTAAAGCCACTGGGATTATTGCAGGCTTAAGAACCTGGTTACTCTTGTTCTAACTCCTTTGAGCACTGACCATCACAGAGAAGTTAGTCAAGTGTTCCACAAAAGCAAAAAAGACAGAAAGAAAGAAAGAAAGAGAGAGAGAGGCAGCAACCAAGTGTACCCATCTCCTCAGATCATGCACCTCACTAGACTCGGTTCCTTGCAATTGCCAAAGATCATTTCTTCAGTTTCATCCTCTTGGCTTGTCTTGGTTCAGTTGGGTTGCTGTGTCAAAATTACCATAGACCAATAATTTAACCAAAAGTCCTTTATTTCTCAGAGTTTTACAGACTGGAGATCCCATGACGACAGCAGATCATGTGATGAAGTGTCTTCCTCCTAGGTTACAGAAGACTGCCTTCCTAACCTCATGTGACCAAGAAGAGGAGAGCATTTTCATCAACAGTGGTGGCGTTCAATCTTACTGGTATATGTATTTAAAAATTACCAACTTGAAAACAATACCCAGTTCTTGACTGGAGCATGGTCTGAACACGTTTGGTTCCACTCTTGACTCTAATATGAAGTCAAGCTTGAGGGCCACTGGTATGGAAAGAATGCAATAAAATCTCCTCCCTACAACTCCAGATAGACATCTCCCTCCCCCATGTGAGTGCTCCCCATCTGGGCAGCTGTGCTCTGTTCTCCCAGTGTGCAAGCTGGCCATGGCACACTCCACCATGTCTGCTGGCCTTCAATCCCTGTTACATTTCTATGCCATTCGGGCCTTTTCTCAAGAGCTGAAGGGCACACTCAGTCCCAGATCAAATACGGTTTAGTCACCCTGGTGATGAGCTGAAAACGTGTATGAATGTCAAGCAATGCAGAGAGAAAGGGAAGTGTGAGGTGCCACACAAGAGGGCCGTAGGGTAAAAGTCTCAAGTCCAAATAGAGTGAAGGCTGCAAAGCCAGGTTGGAGAGGTGGTTCAGTGTTTACATGCCATTCACATTCTTATAAAAGAGCTATGTTCAGCCTCCATCACCCACATCAAGAAGGTCACGATTCCAGGAAGCCTCTTTCGTACCCTTACACATACGGTATTATTTATATATAAATACAGTATTGTTTATATATAAATAATTTATACACATAAATTATATATAGAGAGAGATACGTGTATACATATATGTATATACACACATACACATACATATCCTATTCACAAAGGTTCTATTGTTATTTTGAGACAGGATCTCATGTATCCCAGGCTGGCCTTGAACTCCTAATCCTTCTGCCTCTTCTCCCAAGAGCTGGAGCTAGAGATGTGCACCACAACAGCTAGCTTACATGGTAGTAGAACAATGAAACCAGAGTTTCTTGCATGCTACGCAAGCATTCTACTAACTGAGCTATAACTCCACCCCAACAAGGTTTTAATGAGTATTAACAGCTGCATCTGTAAGTCTCACTGAAACAGACCTTTAAGGGACTTCCATCACAGGAGCAAAAGGAACTGGGTTTGAGGTAACTCAGGTCTTTGGAGCCTCAGCGATGGTCAGCTTTCTTTTCTATCTGGGTGCACAACTGCTGTGAACTCTCTAGACATCAAAAGGGATGGAAGGGGACAGAAATAAAGGAAGCAAACTCAGAAGAAAGCAGGAGGCGGAGGCGAGTTCCCTGGCTTCGATGCTGCGGTTTCACTGAACAGGAACCCAGGAGGCAGCACGTGGGCGTATCGCCCGACTGAAACTTGAGAAACCCTGTCCTGCAGAGAGGGTTATCTTAGAGAATTTCAATATGTTCAGACACACAGATACCTAGATACTTGTCTTATGTGTGCTTCTTTTCCTGGTGACTTTTTATAACATTAGGGAAACCAGAAAAAAAGGACATTTATCTGCTATGATGCCTTTAGAGAAAAGTTGGAAGTAAAATGAAAATTTCCCAGTTTCTTATATTCTACTCTGGAATAAGAAAAGCTATCTTATTATATCTGCAGGGGTTCTAAGCACATACAAACCATTAGCTGAACTTCTTTTTAACTTTGAGGTGTTTAATAGTGTTTACCAATATGAATGCGTGCATTCACTTATATTTTCCGTCCATGTAGCTGCAAAGCCTGCTTTGCTTGAATCAAATTAATGTACCACCAAAGTAGATTTAAAATAATATAAACTTGTCAAATGTTGCCACAGTCACTCCTCCACTGCTTTGGAAAGATTATTTTCCTAGGAATGTTTCCTCTCCGTTTTCTGTTTTTCCGTGCATCTGTCGTTGGTTTTAGCCAAATGTAACCAAGAACAGGCATGTGGGAATGTCTGTAAAACTTCTGCCCAGCATGGAGGTCTTTGTCTGGCCCTCTGACGTGAGGGAGCGCAGGCAGCACATTCTCAGTGAAAAGCCCCTTTCACAGAGAGAGTGCATTCGAGGAGAAAATCGAGCTTGAATCACTGTGTCTAAGGGCAAGTTTGAAAGACAAATGGAGGGACCGGATTCCATGGGAAAGGAAAGGGGGAAAGAAAGGGGCCGGGTGACTTGCCAGAGGAGAGCTGGCTGCCTTCGAGGGAGAGCCTTTTCAGTGCTACCAGGAACCTTGGAAGCAATATACTTTTCTCCACTGGGAGAGACCCAGGGCAAAAGGATGGTGCAATGACTGGAAATGCTTTTCTCTGCTGGGGGTCCACAAAGAAAGCATTCAAAGGCTTGGCGGAAAGCCCCTTTCTCTTTAGGGAAGCAAGTGTAAGGCCGGAAAGAGACCACACCCAAAGCATGAGTACAGAGATGCTCTTGACCTAGAATCCCTGAAGCTCTACGAGGCCCCTGAGTGAGCTCCTAGGGGTCAGCCAGAACCCCAAACTAACACTGATGCTGAGTTCTGGCCACATTCAAAAGAGCAGCATTAAAACCTGGGCATAGTCAGAGTTGAAGACGTCACTGCTCTCTGTGTACATTGCATTCTTCACTAATGCAGGTAGACCTGAAGGTACCCAGTAACTTTTTGAGATACTCTTTCTGGATAGTTGGGATACTTAATCTTTCCTGCTATTTGGAAATATCTACATTAAAAGGGGATTCTTGTGGCATACTTTCCACAGCACAAGATGAGGGGTCAGAAGACAACATTCAGGAATCAGCTCTCTTCTTCTACCCTGTATATTCTAGGAAATAAGCTCAGATTGCCTTTATCCACTGGGCCATCTTGCCAGCCCTCCTATTCACATGTCAACAATAACCACCGATTTATGTGTACAATTACTGTCTATTTGTATATGGAATGGCCAGACTCTTTTTGCTGGAGAACCCTGATTAATCTGTGAGCTAATTGAAGAGGGGAGAGGAAGACAAAAGGAAAGTTTATACCAGGTTTCCAAGAACTACAAGATCACAATGTGCGATCCACTCGGGGTATTTATTGCCACTTGTCCACTTTTCCTTATAGGTGTCTATTGAGTATCTACTATCTGCAAGACTTTTAGGTTCAGGGAACCTAGCAGTGAAAATGACTGACCTGGTATGTACCTGAGGATCTTATAATCCAGTTGTAAGGACCATCAATAAACAAGCAAATAAAATCACACTGCTTCTTTAAAGCAGCGATTCTCAGCCATGGGGGTGGGAGTCACTGATCACTAGGGTCGCTTAAGACAGATATTTACCTTACAATTCATAACAGTAACAAAATTACAGTTATGAAGGAGCAACAAAAATAATTTTATGGTTGGAGATCACCACAACATGAGGAACTGTGTTAACAGGTCACAGCGTTAGGAAGATTGGGAATCACTACTCAGAAGGGTTAGGAAGGTACAGCAGAGAAGAATGTTCTAAAACACCAGTTAGATGAGGTGCATAGAAAGGCAAGAAATAACATCCAAAGATTAGGAAGTTTGGCCCTAAGAAGAGATCAAAGACTAACCCAGGCAAAAGGCAAAACAGATGATGAGACATCAAGACACAACTGGGTAGTCAAGTTCTAAGATCTGCAAAGGCCGTTAGCATCCCTGGAACATCATAAATCAAAGAGGACAGGGGCTAGAATTGTCAGAGAAGGAAAAAAGCGACAGACCATGCCTGATGTGAAATGCCATAGGGAGCCATGGCAAGGGGACACTGTGACCCACTTTATCAAATACACCTAGGCCTCTTGATGAAGAATGGGCCAAAGGAAATGGGAGTGGCCTCAGAGGGGTATTGGACAATCCGATGTAAAAAGCCAGCTGAGATGATAACGTCGGTCCTAGAAGCAAGGGTGGTATAGATGAGGTGAGGCAGGTAGACTTGACATACAGTTGGATGCCTTCAAAGATGGAATCCCCAGGACTTGGTGGTAGCCTGCCTGAAAGGCGTCAGGAAAAGAGAAAAAAAAGGAGAAAGGGGGAAGAGCGAGAGCGAGAGCGAGAGCGAGAGAGAGAGAGAGAGAGAGAGAGAATCAGAATCACACATCTAATTATTTTAGCTAGGTCGTTAACTTAAAGCAGAGATGATTAGCAGAAAGGAAAGAAAGACAAGGAACGGATTAGATGAGGCAGACGAGACAAAGAGAACATTCCTCAACCTCAAAGGAAGCTTTGCTTTCTTGTTTTTTTTTTTTTTTGTTTTGTTTTTGTTTTTCGAGACAGGGTTTCTCTGTGTAGCCTTGGCTAGTCCTGGAACTCACTCTGTAGACCAGGCTGGCCTCGAACTCAGAAATCCACCTGCCTCTGCCTCCCAAGTGCTGGGATTAAAGGCGTGCGCCACCACCGCCCGGCGAAGCTTTGCTTTCTTAGAAGAAACAGAGGAAGACAAGAGGGTCTGGAAGTTACCTTGAGTCAGGAGGATTCTCACCCTATTGCTCATCCTGAGAAATTCAAGGGCCAAACAACTGTCCCAAGGTCATCTCCCAGCCCTGAGGTGGGTCTTGGGAAGGTGAGTAGATCAGATTTAGACCTGCAGGTGCAGAATGACTTCCATCTTGTCTCTCCTGTTGTGACCTGGGAAATTGGAGTTAGCAGCAGCAGACAGACTTGCTTAACAGTATCTCATTCCCACTTACTGATTGTTCAGACATGGGCCCCAAAGCCGGCCATTTAAATAAACAGACTTTTCTGGAGGCCTCTGGCAATTTGGTTTCCCACTCTAAAGGCCAGAGAACGCCAACCTCCCTCTCCTATATGGAAGGAAAGGAGAGGTGGGATTTGTAGTTTTGATTGCTATAAGTAGCCATCCCATGACTATAGCTAGAGTTGGTCATATTTCAATACATGGCAGGGTAAAAAGACAGATAAAGCTCCTCTCTCTCTCTCTCTCTCTCTCTCTCTCTCACACACACACACACACACACACACACTTTCTCCTTTTTTTCTCAGCCCTATGAGCATCAGACTAACAACCTCTGGGTTTTCTCTCCTGTTACTTAATATATTTTAATATATTTATGAGGGTTCATCCTGATGATGTCTGGTTGGTTGTGTTGCCCCATCATGGGTGGCTCAGGAAATAGCTTCTCTTTATTCAAGGGACATGATGATAACAACAGTGTGACCAGAGCCTCAGAGGGCTGAAAAGCATCAACCCCGGGTGTGAGACTGAAGCTGGGGCGGTTCCTTCCTCAGATCTCAGACGATTAAATAAGAGATGAACGCACCTGAGGAGGAAGGGGCGAGGGCTCAGCATGGTGGATCTTTCTGCTGTACTGAGAAATTGGGTTTCTTTATGGAAGAAGTGGCAGGGAACGAATGAAGCATTTTGAGCAGAGAAGTGTCTAGGTGGGAGCTTATGCTACCAACAGCGATAGGCTAAGATGGGGCCACACTGGAGGCAGAAGAACTTGGTGGGGATTATAGTGGGATAGAAAAAAAATGATGAAAAAGGGAGGTAAAGTCAGTAAGAACTGGAATGTAGAAAATATTATTTATTTGGGAAGTGGCAATTTGGTAGCTAATAAGATGGGAGCAGGTGGAGGGAGAGGTGATAGACAGACAGCAGTAAGAGAGACTAGACATTCCAGAAAAGAGCCACCAATATGGTTGCTTAAAAAACTCTCTCTGTTTCTGAGAGTTTACCTCTCCTCATAGTAAAGGCTCTCAGATCATTCTTTCTGCCTGCCTCCTGCCGACCCAAACCGTACCACATTCTACAAGCTATGAACTCCCCAGGAACTAGAGCTGCGTTTCTTTCACCATTAACCCAACATGTCTCTGGAAGACACTTATTTAAAACATTTTTAAGTTGGCACACAAAGTCATGGGATTTGTAGAATATGGACTCAACACGTTTTACTGACCTGAATAGGGAGGGGTGAGGTATTTTCTTTTATTTCTTCAAGATAAGAACAAAACTAACTGATTAAAAGCAGGGACAGTGTAGAATGCGCCAGAGAGAAAGCAAATATATCAAGAAAGGTCATTTATCAGGAATCACCAGAGCATTGACCTGTCTTTCACTCATGGTGTTTACTACTGAATTAATTGCCCTGCATGTAGAATATATTTTTTATTGTTGCCATAACAAAATGGCTGGTGGGAGACAATTTAAGGAAGAAGAGGTTTATTCTGGTTTCAAGTTCAGGAGGAGACAGTCCATGAGGCAGTTGGACTCTATACGGCGGCAGCAGCGTGGGAAACTGACCTGGCACACTCACCCCAGACAGGAGACAGAGAGAGATGGTTGCCGGAGCTCAGCTTGCTTTCTCCTTTGCATTCAGCCCAGGACCCTAGCCCATGGAATGGCACCATCCACACTTGGAGTGCCAATCGAGACCTCCTCATGGCCATGTCTGGGGCTGTATTTCAAAGGTGATTCTGAATCTTATGAGGTGAACTATCAAAATCTACTCTGTGGTGTTTAAAAACATCTGATTGCCAAAGACCAGCCTCAGTTTGGAGAGGGTTTCTGAGAGAAGGGGTATTTGAGAGCAGCAAAACAAAGACTTCAAGTCAAATTGTGGGTCCAGGCTGACGTTAATCTCTGCTCTGCTGGAGACAGCTTTTTTTAATCTCTATTCTGGCTGTATTTTTAAGTAACACATTCCCATTACGGTGAGGAAGGAGCTCACGGAGGGACCAGAGGTTGCACTCCTGAGGATGGACAGCAGACTGGAATCATATTCTTTCAATTTATACAAATTTCAAGAAGCCTCCCACACATTCATCACCACTGAGGCCCCTTGCACTTATTCACAGTGGATGAAATGGCACCACGTTCTGAGAAGCCACAGCAGACGAATGTTACATCATGCAAAAGCAGGAAAGGGCTCCAGTCAAAATGTAGTGTGAGTGCTGGTGGGAACGTGGCCATCAGTGGACTGAAACCAGAGCCCACTCTGAGGGTAACCCTCCACAAGGGAGGAATTTCAGGAGACAAAACTGGAGTGTCCTGGAAGCTCAGGCCATGGTGGCATGTCTACCAACAGGAGACAGCTAGCACTGCACACCACAGCTTCCCTGCAGCCTTGGTTCTGAAAACACCACATACTCACTTTGCTCTGAGCACACCATCACGGTTCAGGATGCGGGCAAATGATACCTGAAGCGCCTCAGATTCTGCTACAAATCGTCCTGGTTTTACATACACAAGGTTTTCTGCTTTTATAGAAATATAATGGTTCAATTGTTTAACTAACATAAAAACTGCAAATATTTTCCTGTTGTCATCCTTTGGCATTTAAGTATCAAATTAGTTTATATGTAGAATGTTTTGTATCAAAATGTTTACTTTCTTTTTTTATTAAAGATTTGTTTTTAACTATGGGCACATACGGTTGTGTGCGGTATGGATGCAGTGTCTGCAGAAGTCAGAAGAGGGCGTTGGATCTCCTGGAGCTGGACTTAAGGTGGTGGTAAGCCCTCTGACTTGGTTACTGGAAACTGAACTCAGTCCTATCCAAGTGCCCTTAGCCACTGAGCCATCTCTCAATTCCCCAAACATTTTCAAAACTACTATTTGAATTGCTGAATTGAGCATTTGGATGTTTCTAGTCACTAAATGAATTTGGCTTGCTATTGGGACAGACTTTCCAACAGTTTCTAAAATGGTACTAAATATGCTGCCATCTTGCAACCACTCATCTGTGAAAAGTGACATTCTCTGGGTTTGTGCTTATAAAGCCAAGATACTCATCAAAAATTAAAAATAATTTGGGAGCACAGGCAGGTGGATCTCTGTGAGTCTGAGGCCAGCCTGGTCTACATGGTGAATTTCAGGACAGCCAACGCTATCCAGAAACAAAAAAGATACCCACTGACTCTAAAAGTGTTGATGATGTTGGATCCCGCAGTATTCAATATTCAGCAAAGATTTAACATTCCATGCATAATAAGCGAACACATTTGTCTTGTTAGTGTCCAGTCATATTCACCATTAATAAATAGTGGAATTACATATACAGCAAAGAATTATTTTAAAATAAATTTATTTATGATTTATTATCAGTAAATGTTTGGTCAGTATATCATATATATGTATAATATGTGTGATAGATGAGATATACTCATATAAATGATATACATATATTTGATATCATATATATGATATATATAAAATATATATATATATAAAATTTTTCTCACAAATGGAAGGGGTCCTGAGAGAAAAAAGAAGTAACGATCTAAATGATTGTCATGAGTTCATGTTGTTTCTTTGTGCAATGATTTGTTTTAAAACCTCCCCATCGTGAGAACCACTTAAAGTTGTTTTCTGACCTCTACACATGAGCCATGGTACACAAGTACCTGTGTCTACCTCTCTGAGTACACACAGACACTTTTAATCAATTTAAAAAAATAGTGTTGATAAGGAATAAAAATTTAAAGTATTTTTAAAGATGGTTACATCATTTTTCAACTTTTTAGTATGTTTGATAAATATAAATATTATAGATCAGGCTTCGGGAAGAACACAGTGCCAAAAAAAAAATGACTTACTCCCTCAGGAATGCTTGGGACCTTCAAGAATTTCAGGGGCGAGCCTTTCAGCTATGTTCTTGAACATTTCTTAAAGGGGTGTCTGAGAATTTTAGTAAACACCTACAGCATGTCCAGTGTTCTGTGAGATCCTGAGTGTATGGGGTTAATAAGAAGTTGTACTGAACTTTCAGGAACGTTGCAGTCTGGGGACTATCTGGGTTTCCTGTACACTCTCTAACAAAACCTTCCTGTTGATGTCTGACTGGCTGTTCCCTCTGTTTAAAGAACTTGATCTGATTCAGGTGTTCTGAGCCCCACTTCCGCTTCCAGGGATGAGTCACCGGGGAAGGAAGTCAAAGCAACTCTGCCCCAGTCACTGTTTAGTCTAAAAAAACGGACAAGAGTTGGGATTGCATAAAGCCACTGAAGAAAACAACTGTCGGGAAGTGTTTGCAGACTTCTCCTCCTTAATTGCCTCAGTTCCTTTCTTTCCTGCTCAGCTCTCTCAGGAGAGGCTACAAGGCTTGGAGCTGCAGCACCTGTCATTACCTGTGATAGACAAAAATGGCTGACACACTCAAGATTCCAGAGAAGAAATAAGGAGCCGTCGTTGGGGCTGGATTCCTCTTGGAAGTTCCCGAGCTCCAGAGTAGAGTGTTTATTATAGGGAGGTAACTAACACATTAGACTTTTCCCATCAGCCTCTGATGGACATGCTATCACTTCTACCCTTTGACCCAGCAGTCACTTCCAAACATTTGTCACAAGGATATAGCTAAGTATTTGCTCGGTGACTCAGTTGTGGCTATAAGTAGCATAGGTGTTGTCCTCAGTAGTAAATATAAATTCTAAACCAACTCAAATATCCAATAATAGAATGTAGGTTAAATTACACAACTGCACAGAACACTACAAGTCACGTATTTAACATAATAGTGTAGAAAATATATGATGCAGTGGAAAGAAGCCAAGCATCCATTGTTAGGTATACAAATCATAAGACAGGGTACATATTGTAGTCCCCTGCACACAAAGAGAGAAAGAGATAAGAAAAAAGATGTGTGCACAGGACACTGATAGCAATTATCAATGGATGATGACATTAAACCAACTTTTTACATGTTTATTTCCATTCATTTGCGTATTCTGATTTTCCTGCACATGCTTCCGTTCTTGTATTTTCCACAGACTGTAGACTAGATTAGTGCTGAGCCTGGGTCAATATTCAGCTAATTCAGAGTTATTAACATGAGCTTGTAGGAGAGATCACCTGTATGCTTATAGCTAACTCTTCTTGGAGGATTAGAGAGACGAGAATAATCCACTCATAGACAACTTAAGTTGTCTCTTGTATCTCTCAAAAAACAAGAGCTATGGGCTAATGAGACATTAGCTACTGAGGCACTGAGTAAAGGTGTTTGCCTCCAAAGCTGAAGACCTGAGCGTAATATTCATAGCCTACATGCAGAGTGGGATGAAGGAAGCGACTACCACAGGTTGTCCTCTGACTTCCACACAGCAGGCATGGCATTGAGAGTACACGCACACGCACACACACTCACACACACACATGTACACACACACACATGTACACACACACACACGCACACACACACATGTACACACACACACATGTACACACACACACACACACACACACACACACGCACACACACACACACACACACACACACACACACTTAATTTTGAAAAAAGATGACACAAAGTTAGGCAGGTAAAGGAGGAGGGTTGGACCTGGGAGGATTTGAAAGATCTCAAAGAATTAATTTTGAAAATCTTTTAGTAAATGAAAATTTTCACTTACATGCATTTCAGTAAAAATACTCTATATGAGGTAACATCTGCTCTGTCAAAAGAAATATGCCACGCTTCCGACTATGCATAGTTTCAATGTTTTAAAACTCAAACACCAATCTCTAAATTCCAGGAGATCACATGGAATGACCACATGACGTAATGTCACTGCTGTTTCTCTGCCTTGGCATTACTGCTCTCAGTGCTTAAATATGGAACACGGAGCTCCGAATCTAAGGAAGGCTAAGAGGGTCTGGACAAATTTATTCTTGAAACAAGGGCAGCGGCTGAATCCACATGTGCTGCAAAATGACTGTAAGACCGAAAGGTCTCAGAAGGAACTTCCATATACAAACCCAGAATAGTAAGCCAGGCCTGGTGATGTCTGCCCATAACTGTAGAACATGAGGGATAGGGCAAGAAAGATCAGAAGTTCAAGATTATCCTCTGCTAAACAGCAAGTTCCAGGTCAGCTATAACTATTGAAGATTCTGTCTCAAAAACTAAAAATAAGGGCCCACCAAGTGGCTTTTAGGGAGTGAAGTTATTTGCCCCACAAGCCTGATGACCTAAGTTCAATTCCCCATATCCCACAAAAAAGCTGGATTTGGTGGCTTGAAACTAATCTCAGCATCCTGGGGATATGGGAGGTGTTGACAGGAGAATGTAAATTCTTTTTATATTTTATGACAACTTAAGACTCACAGGCTAGCTTGCTTGGTATACACAGAATGCAGAAACAAGAAAGACCCTTGCCCCACAAGGTAGAAGCGAGAACCAGTTCCTGAAAAGATGCCTTATTATTCACACATACATACCATGGCACATGTGTGCCTGCATGTGTGCACATGTACACACACACACACACACACAAATAAAATTTAAAATTTTTAAAAGATAAAAACTCCAAAGAACAAAAATTTGCATTAGTAAGCAAATAAAAATGTGCTCATTTGAAATCTATGTCTTGAAACTCATCCCAAATCATAACTGTCTAAACTTTATGGCAATAAAAGATGCCCCCCACCCCCCAGAACATGTACTACTTTGTTAACATTGTTTAGGATGTCAGGACTGTAACTTTTTAAAAGACTTATATAATTATTTATTTTATGTATATGAGTACACCACTGCTCTCTTCAGACACACCAGAAGAGGGCATCAGATTCCATTACAGATGGTTGTGAGCCACCACATGGTTGCTGGGAACTGAACTCAGGACCTCTGGAAGAACAGTTGGTGTTCTTATCTCCTGAGCCGTCTCTCCAGCCCCAAGGACTGTAATTTTAAAAGGACCTGACTTGAGCCTCCGTTGTTGTTTCTCTGCACACCACATGCCTGCGTGCCTGCATCTGTTCACAGTTCTGTCAGCAGGCTCTGGTCCTGTTTCTGGTATGCAGGTCATTTCATCTCCAAGCTTCAGATTAGATAGGAGCTGAGATATAGAATCAGTAGTGGCCAGTCCACAGAATCTGAGCAAAACCCACCTGAAAGGAATTTATATTTTATTTTATCAATCGATGAGGATCCTCCAACTCCATAACCTGTTCTTATGGAAGAGTTCATCCTGTTTCCCTATCCAGGAAAACTACAAGCCTTTTCACCATCCCAAGCTCACCAAGTTCTCTCCCAAGGTGTGACAAAAAGCAGTATACAGCTTCTGAGGCCAAGGCAGAGCAAAGCCCAACTTGCTACAAGCAAGATCAGTCTACCTGGAGCTGCAGACAAGATCAGTCTACCCCAGCTGCAGACAAGATCAGTCTACCTGGAGCTGCAGACAAGATCAGTCTACCCCAGCTGCAGACAAGATCAGTCTACCTGGAGCTGCAGACAAGATCAGTCTACCCCAGCTGCAGACAAGATCAGTCTACCCCAGCTGCAGACAAGATCAGTCTACCCCAGCTGCAGACAAGATCAGTCTACTTGGAGCTGCAGACAAGATCAGTCTACCCCAGCTGCAGACAAGATCAGTCTACCTGGAGCTGCAGACAAGATCAGTCTACCTGGAGCTGCAGACAAGATCAGTCTACCTGGAGCTGCAGACAAGATCAGTCTACCTGGAGCTGCAGACAAGATCAGTCTACCCCAGCTGCAGACAAGATCAGTCTACCTGGAGCTGCAGACAAGATCAGTCTACCTGGAGCTGCAGACAAGATCAGTCTACCTGGAGCTGCAGACAAGATCAGTCTACCTGGAGCTGCAGACAAGATCAGTCTACCCCAGCTGCAGACAAGATCAGTCTACCCCTGCTGCAGACAAGATCAGTCTACCTGGAGCTGCAGACAAGATAGGCTACCCCAGCTGCAGACAAGATCAGTCTACCCCAGCTGCAGACAAGCTCAGTCTACCCCTGCTGCAGACAAGATCAGTCTACCTGGAGCTGCAGACAAGATCAGTCTACCTGGAGCTGCAGACAAGATAGGCTACCCCAGCTGCAGACAAGATCAGTCTACCCCAGCTGCAGACAAGATCAGTCTACCCCTGCTGCAGACAAGATCAGTCTACCTGGAGCTGCAGACAAGATCAGTCTACCTGGAGCTGCAGACAAGATCAGTCTAACCCCAGCTGCAGACAAGATCAGTCTACCTGGAGCTGCAGACAAGATCAGTCTACCCCAGCTGCAGACAAGATCAGTCTACCCCAGCTGCAGACAAGATCAGTCTACCTGGAGCTGCAGACAAGATCAGTCTACCTGGAGCTGCAGACAAGATAGGCTACCCCAGCTGCAGACAAGATCAGTCTACCTGGAGCTGCAGACAAGATCAGTCTACCCCAGCTGCAGACAAGATCAGTCTACCTGGAGCTGCAGACAAGATCAGTCTACCTGGAGCTGCAGACAAGATAGGCTACCCCAGCTGCAGACAAGATCAGTCTACCACAAGCTCTCTTGGAACCTGCAATTCAGCTCTGTTGTCACTTGTCTTCATCATTTTGCCTTTGTTGCTGCCCCGATTTCTCATAAACAAAGTCTTCCTTCAACACATTCTTGCTTACAGGAACATGAGGTTCTTGCTGCTGCTTCAGGGACCTGCCTCAAGCAGCTCCTTTCAAACCTTATAAGGAGAGATTCAGAGAAGGGTCAAGGTTCCAGCCCAGGAACACCTGATAGCAACAGTTCCAGGAGACATTAATGATATTGTTACCACACACTGTCATGTGCTTGCCCTTTACCCAGAATTCCTACAATTATTATCTACAGCACTTTGCTGATGGAGATTCCTTAGAGAATCTAAGACTTCTTGTAAAGAAGAGAAATGAAGGAGAGTACCCTATCTTAGGGACAAGTGAACAGGAAGGCATACCTGAGCGTGGTGGTGTGTGCCTCTAATGCGCTTGGGAGGCAAGAGCTGTGGGCCAACCTGGGCCACACAGCGAGTTTCAGGCCAGCCTGGGTTACATACAAGCCTGCATATATACTCTTGTTACTAAGCCACCATGACAGATTGTAGCCTATGGGCCAAAACAAACCTGGGCCATTGGAGTTGCTGGCTGCTAGTCTAGCTCCAGGTTCAACCAAAGACTGTCAAAAGTCAATACAGTGGAGAGTGTGGGAACAGGGCAGCTGCCATCTTCCTCTGGCCTGTACCTGGTGCATAGTCTGGCACACCTGCACATACACAAACATATATGCCCCACACATATGAACACATTTAATAAATGAGAATACTTTAGACTAGGACATCAAGATACATTCAATTATTTCTATTGAAGTTAAGTGATAAAACCAATTCATTTCCTGCATCACTTCATGAGACCTGCTCCGTGGTCTTCAATGTCTTATCAAAAAAAAAAGGAAAAAAAAAACCTTAAATATTTATCAAAACAAAAATAGATCATGAGCCCTTCTGCCCCGCCAATTAGGGGACCGGTGCCTCATGGCTGGTCTTGCTCCAAGTATGTCCTGGCCTCTTCCCCATTCCTGGTCATGTGGAAGCAAATGGCTTAGAAATGCCCCATCATTCCATCCATGAATATTCATAAATATTATCAAAAATATTTCTAAAATACGCTCTTTGTATCACACGTCCTCTAAAACATCATACTCCTAAGGCCATCAAGATGGTTCCACAGGTAAAACACCTGCCTCACAAGTCTAGTCAGAGCCTGGTGACCGGAGTTTGATCTCTGAGGCCCACATAAAGTGGAAAGAGAAACCGGCTCCACAACATTATCCAACACATGTGCAGGATAGTTTTGATTAAAACAATTTTAATTTTATAATAAAAAAAATCAATGCTATAACCAATAATCCCTAGTTAACATTAAAAATCTAGCTGTTTCCCATTTTGATCTTGTCTCATAAATGTATAGAGTTGAATTTCTGTTTTCCTACCAAGTCTTTCACCTTTTAACTGGGAGTCTGTCTTGAGCCTTTCTGTTGGTTCCCATATCCCACCCCATACTCACTTTTATTGTCACTTGAGTAATTTGTTAAAAACAAAACAAAACTAGATCAGGGGCTGGAGAGATGGCTCAGCAGTTAAGAGCACTGACTGCTCTTCCAGAGGTCCTGAGTTCAATTCCCAACAACCACATGGTGGCTCACAGCCATCTGTAATGGGATCTGATGCCTCTATCAGTGTGTCTGAAGACAGCTACAGTGTATTCATATACATAAAATTAATAAATCTTTAAAAACAACCCCCTATAACATTGGTCATGTGGGGCATCCTATAATCTGCTTTTTACTGCCCCATTTCCACATCTTATTTCTCCACCCTATGTAGTTCTCATAAATTGCTGGTTCCATCTTGTCAGCACTAGTTCATGGGGACAGCTGCTCAGCCTAGTTAGAAATACTCACGAAATGTTCTTGCAGGAGATTCCAGAAACAAGACACTTTTACATTGACCAAGAGGGCAAAGATACAGTCACAGCAAGATATATACACCTACATAGTGATGTGTATCAGTGTGTCCGTGTGTCTGTGTGTCTCTACAGTAATGATCAAATGTCAACATCACTGAATATCCTATAGCTTCCCAATAAATGAGTTTAGATTTTAAGTAAAGTTATGGATATATATATATACATATATATATAATATATGTATATCTTTTTCAGGCTGGTCTCAAACTCAGAATCCTCCTGCTTTGGACCCTACCCACTGTGACTGTAGGTATGTTCCTCCGTACCTGCCTCTACCCTGTGATGAGATGCATGTGCAAGGATGATTTGTAGACATTTTTTTGAACTCTTAGAGAGAGATGAAAGGGTTATGTGTGAACCTCAGCATTCCAAGCAAACAATGAAGCTGACTTCTCAGTATCTTTTTCTCCTTGGGACACTGCCAGGCTGTGACACTGATGGTGGCACTTTAATATTGGTTTGGTTTGGTTTGGTTTTGGTATAATAAATAGAAAAAATAGGTTTATAAAAATATTTTTATTTTTATGTGCATGAGTGTTTTGCCTGTGGTGTGTATGTGTGTGTGTGTGTGTGTGTGTGTGTGTGTGTGTGTGTGTTTATCTGTGCACCAAATTAATGCAGTACTATCAGAGGGGTTTGTACCCTCTGGAATTGGAGTTATAAGCCGCCATTTGGGAGCTGGGAACCAAACTCAAGTTTTTTAAAACATTATGAGATTTGTGTGTGTGTGTGTGTGTGTGTGTGTGTGTGTGTGTGTGTGTGAGATGTGTTTCGTTTTGGTTTGGTTTTATACATTTAATTTGTATGGGTGTTTTGCCAGCATGTTTGTCTGTATACAATGTGCATGACTTGTGCCCACAGAGGCCAGAAGAAGACATCATATCAGAATATGAGCTCCTACAAAATAAAGAAAACAAAACTTTGTGGTAGTCCATATCCCTATGTGGTAGTCCATATCCCTATGTAGTAATACATATCCCCATGTGGTAGTCTTTATCCCCATGTGGTAGTCCATATCCCCATTTGGTAGTCCATATCCCTATGTGGTAGCACATATCCCTATGTGATAACCTATATCCCCATGTGGTAGTCCATATCCCCATCTGGTAGTCCATATCCCTATGTGGTAGCACATATCCCTATGTGATAACCTATATCCCCATGTGGTAGTCCATATCCCCATTTGGTAGTCCATATGCCTATGTGGTAGTCCATATCCCTATGTGGTAGTCCATATCCCTATGTGGTAGCCCATATACCTATGTAGTAATACATATCCCCATGTGGTAGTCTTTATCCCCATGTGGTAGTCCATATCCCTATGTGGTAGCACATATCCCTGTGTGATAATCTATATCCCCATGTGGTAGTCCATATCCCCATGTGGTAGTCCATATCCCTATGTGGTAGCACATATCCCTATGTGATAATCTATATCCCCATGTGGTAGTCCATATTCCACATGACTGTGACTGTAGCACTAGAGTGGCCCACGCAGGAAGATTCCAAGTTTGAGGCTAACCTGGGCTACTTAGAGCCTTGTCTCCAAAAACAACTAAACAAAAGGCTGTGTACTTGACATCAGAGCTATACAGAAAGGAAAAAGAAATACAACCTTGGGCAGTATTAGCACAGATCAAACCACAGGCCCATTTATCTTTAGGAATTTGAATTACCCATGCAATGAGGAAAGACTCATTTGGATATGTAAATTCCAAGCAGTCAGTGTTTGTAATCCTCCCAGGAAACAAAGGTTCTCTGGAGAAACACCCTTAAACCAGGCCTGGAGCGAGCATGTAAATAAAGTCGCCAAGACTACACATGCACCTCCCAGAGAAAGAGTCTCTAAGCAGGCAAGAGGGAGGAGGCCTGAGCCACAGTCCGAGCAAACCGCAGAGGGCTAAATCAAACTGGCCAGCACTTTTCAATACAGAAACTTCTTACACAGGGCTGCTTAAAATTCTTTATTTTGCTGGAAGAAATTAGTGAGAAGCTTGAAGAATAAGAGCTAAGAATGAAAGACTAAAAGGAGCAACCAAGCATGTTTAAAATCGGATTCTGAAGATGTAAAAGTCCCTAACGGTCGTACACACTTGCAAGAAGGGCACTCGGGAGGGAGAGGTGGGAGGAGCTGGAGTCAAGGTTACAACTGCTTTACCCTGGGCATCTGAAGAATCTTATGCAGTGCAAATACTTTGTTCTTCAACAACCTTCTTCTCATTACCCTAATTTTAAAAAAAAATCTCGGGGAAATATGCTCAAAGTATATTATATTCTTGCAAAAAAAATCTAATGTCCTATGTAACCCTGTATAATAACAACTTGCCTTAATCAGCATGATGGTAAATGCGTATAACTCCAGTTCATGGGAGGCAGAGACAGGAGGATTCCAAATTTGAAGCCAGCCTGGGCTATAGCGGGACACACCCTCAAAATATAAACCAGCCAGGCATGGTGTGACATGTGTCTAACCCCTGTGCTGAGTAGAGACAGGTGTGTCCCTAAGGCTCTCTGGCCACCATCTAGTCAGTGACTTCCAGACCAATGAGACACCCTGTCTCAAAACTCAGTCAGGATGGTGCCTGAGGAAAGACGGAGCACAGGCTTGTTTTATCAGCACACTGAAGCAGCAGCCAGGAGGGTTGAGTTCCAGTCTTTTTCACTCCTCTGTGACTCTGTGCATGTCAGTGTGTCACCTTGAGAAAACATGTTTACCAGGAAGACATGCAGCAAGCATATAAGCCAAATTATTTTCCAATGGCCTGATTTTTTTTCCTGAATATCAAATCTGCCTTTCTCAACTCAAAAGCCAAGGCAAGCACATTTAATACCCTTAAAGGGAGATAAAGAGCTTTATAGGTGTGGAGAAAAAGCACATTTGTTAGTTTTGCATAAAGAAATGAGTGTGCTGAAATATCTTACTGGACTGCATTAATCTGTGTAATTAATACATGTCAATCATATATGTATATACATATACATATGCATAATAAATTTCCTATCTCTGACCCCAGCAGTAGATAAAGTAGAGTGATAATCAGCCTCTAAACTATGTCATGAGACTTGTTTGAATTCCGGAGTTATCACGCCATGGAGAATAATCAAGCAAGTGTCCACAGCTCAACTCTCTAGAACAAGGTGAACTCTCAGTTCCTGATATGTAATCGAAATAAAGGGGGACTGGAACCTCGGCTTCTTTTATCTAGATAGAGGAACTCAGATAAATTTGAACACACTCCCCTCCACTCTGGCCTCCAGTGTGCAGAGCAGTCCCAGAACTAACCTTGTCCTGAGCTGCCCCCAAGGTGAGGTTATCGCTAGGGAATTACCACCCAACTGGGTCACAGACTCACCAACAATTACATTCTTTCAAGCTTTCCAAAGATAATAAAAAGGAACTTTCCTAACTCTCTCTGCTACCATGCTGGCGAAGCAACCTAAAAGCCCAGATTAGCATGATTCTATCCAAAGCAAGGACTATTCACTTGAAGAAACTGTATTATTTCCTTAAAGTACATAATGCAAATTAATTTCAATATTAAAAAAAAAATTTGTTTAGCTCTCAACATTTTCTAGGGACATGTCTCAAATGATCCTAGAATATGTACCAGCCTTTATCCACAACACAAGTAAGGAAAATGAAAAGAATCTTTTTTCAAAATAGTTATTTTAGTATAGTTGAGTACATGTGTACATGCATGCCTGTGTGCGGGTGCCTGCAGAGACCAGAAGAGGCATCGGATACGCTGGAACCGGCGATACTCATAGTTGTGAGTCACCCATTATGAGTGATGAGAGCCAAACTCCAGTTCTCTGCCAAGAGCAGCAAACACTTAACGCAGGAAGAGTCTTAATCAAGTCTCCTAAGCATTAAGGGACCATACTAGATGTTCTGCATGTGCTCACATACATGTGTTTCACATACATGGAGAAAGAACATTTGCTTGAGAACAGAGGAGAGCTTTGCTGATAAACTTAGCCTTGACCTTAGATTACCAGGTCTCTAGAATCTACCACTGTGTCCATAAACATAAGTGTTTATTGAGCACCTATATAGTGCCAGGCACTGTACCAAATAATAGAAGAAAGGACTACACTGCACACACACTCGCCTTGGAGGGTTCTCAGTCTTGTGAACAAATACAGAAAGGTTCATCGTGTAGCTTGAATGCATTCAGAGAGGTGTGAAGGAAACATAAGGACTAGATCATGCCCTAGATGGCTCTATGTCTCACAGAGAGAGGCAAACAAGAAACAACCAAAACTGGAGAACCAGTCAAATGCCAACCCATGATGCTAACTCCAATTACAAGAATCCTGAAAAGGCAGGAAATATTGTAAGTTATTTTAATATGCAGCCTTAGTGAGATTTAAGACGTATGTGTGTGTGTGTGTGTTTGTGTATGTCATACATGTGTGTACAAAGGTATGCTTAACCACACGTGCACATATAGGAGTCAGAGGTCGATATTTTCTCTCTGTGTTTCTGTCTCTTTCTCTGACTCTCTGTCTCTCTCTGTCTCTGTCTCTCTCTGTATCTCTCTCTCTCTCTCTCTCTCTCTCTCTCTCTGTGTGTGTGTGTGTGTGTGTGTGTGTGTGTTGTCAGTATTATGTCTGCACCATAGGAAGGCCTGGTGCAAACAGTGGTCAAAAGATGTGACATTCCCAAGGGCAATCCCCTGAGTCCTAGAACTATAAGCCTGCGCACTGTGCCCAGCATCCACTTCTCCAGTCTTGCACTTTTATAACAGGTTGCTCTGGTAAAACCAATGAAATAACTCAAGAATATCATGAATATCTTCAGAAAGAAGTGCCCCCCAGTGACCTAAGGACTCCTTTCTCTCTAGGCTCCACCTCTTAAAGGTCCCATCACTCCCCTAGATCAGCACACTGGGGATCAAGTGTCTACCCATGAACCCTTGAGGCACATACTCAAATAGTATCTGAACCACAGCAGCCACAAGTCAGGCGCCTTCATCAGCACATTTCCAGGACTCCTTGACAGGGACTAGGAATGGTTTAGAAATGGGTCGCTCTTTTTGCTGAGCAGTAAAGTAAGGACCTCGTTAGACAGGAAAACAAAGGGAAGAAAAACTAATCCAAGCAAGAATCAAGAGTCTGGACAACTGGGACTGGAGAGAAGCTGAACTGACTGGTTTTATGTGTCAACTTGACACAAGCTGGAGTTATCACACAGAAAGGAGCCTCCATTGAGGAAATGCCTCCATGAGATCCAGCTGTAAGGCTTTTTATCTATCAGTGATAAAGGGTA
Organism: Tokudaia tokunoshimensis; assembly: GCA_036184795.1. Lineage (NCBI taxonomy): Eukaryota > Metazoa > Chordata > Mammalia > Rodentia > Muridae > Tokudaia > Tokudaia tokunoshimensis. The sequence continues at coordinate 75,226,192 of BTHU01000022.1, forward strand.
GGAGGGCCCATCATGGGTGGCGCCATCCCTGGGCTGGTGGTCATGGGTTCTATATGAAAGCAAGCTGAGCAAGTCGGGGAAAGCAATCCAGTAAGCAGCACCCCTCTATGGCCTCTGCATCAGCTCCTGCCTCCAGGTTCCTGTCTTGTATAAGTTCAAGTCCTGACTTCCTTTGGTGATGAACAGCAATGTGGAAGTGTAAGCTGAATAAACCCTTTCCTCCCCAACTTGCTTGCAATGGTGTTTCATTGCAGCAATAGAAACTCTGACTAAAACAAATTGGTACCAGCTTAGTTGTGTCTTCCTGTGACAGACTAACCATTTTTTTTAGGAGGATTGTGGAAAGACTTTGGAACTTTGAGCTAGAAGAGCCATTGAGTGTTAAGAGTTCTGTAGGATGTTCTGTAGGAGCTTGGAAGATAATGTTGAGAACAGTGCAGAAGATGGAGGCCTGGCTTATGAAATTTCAGAGGGATGATTAAAGACTCTTATCAGGGCCACTGATATTTTGATTGTGAAGAGTCTGTGGTTTTGGTCAGCTGGGGCTAAAAGTCAGCTGTGATTAACAAGCTACCAGAACTACTATATCAAAACCTTTGTCTTACTGGGACAATTGATGCTGGTTAGCTGGAGCAAAGAAATTAACAGTGATTAAGAAGAGACCAGCATCACTGAAGTGAAATCTCCTGAGAAGTGTTTTCTGAGAGCGCAGAGAAGCTGTTTTCCAGAGGCAGCCATGGTTGTACCTTGAGTTGGCAGCTGGAATTGGTAATGCGTAAGAGTCACCCAGGTGATACTGGTTTTGAAGGCATGAAGGGGCCATGAAGAGCAGTTGATGCTTTGGCACTGTGAGTAGCCAGAAGAGACCACTGGTGAAGCTGCAACCTCAGTAGCAGTTGAAGGCCCAGGAATGAAGGGGTCAAGCAGAGAAGTTAAGCCTTGGCATCATAAAGAGAGCCTATGAGAGACTACTGGTGGAAGAGCAGTCCAGTTGCAGCAGCAAACTCTAGTGTTTTGGAGACGCCAGTACCATGGGATGACCACCAAGAGCAGCAGCAGCAGTGGAGTACAGGCAGCTGGAGCCTAGAGGACAAGCTGTGTGCTACAAATGTAGAGCTGGAGAAGTAACCCAAGCCCTTGGAGGAGCCCAGAAGATGGTGAGTAGATCCCAGACATTGGATGGTTAGAATCTGATTTTGCTTTTGATTGTGAGTGACCTGATTTTTTTTCCCTCTTGAAGTAAGAAAGTATTTTAGTAGAGTTCACAGTTAAGAGACTTTGAATTGTAAAAGATTTTGCATTTCAAAAGAGATTGGATATTTTAAAGGGATTGAAATTTTAATGTGTTTGAATTTGTAAAGACTGTGGGACTTTTAAAGTTATTTAGATCTTGGAGATGAATAAAAAAGTAAGGGTTGAGTCTTAAGAGTGATGTGTTCCTGTGTCAAGTTGACAAGGGGTCAGTTGTACTGTCTGGTTTTGTGTGTCAACTTGACACAAGCTGGAGTTATCACAGAGAAAGGAGCCTCCCTTGAGGAAATGCCTCCATGGGATCCAGATGTAAGGCATTTGATCAAGGGTGGGAGGGCTCAGCCCATTGTAAGTGGTGCCATCCCTGTGTTGGTAGTCCTGGGTTCTATAAGAAAGCAAGCTGAGCAAGCCAGGGGAAGCAAGCCAGAAAGTAACATCTCTCCAAGGCCTCTGCATCAGCTCCTGCTTCCTGACCTGCTTGAGTTCCTGTCCTGACTTCCTTTGGTAATGAACAGCAATGTGGAAAGTGTAAGCTGAATAAACCCTTTCCTCCCCAACTTGTTTCTTGGTCATGATGTTTTGTGCAGGAATAGAAACCCTGACTAAGACAGATGGCTCAGCTGTAAAGAGCACTTTCTGCTTTTCCAGAAGACCTGGGTTTGGTTCCCAATATCCACATCTAGTGGTTCTTAACTCCCTGTAACTCAAACTCCAGGGGATCCAGCACCCTCTTCTGGCTTCTGTGGGTATTGTACACACATGTACAAATACCACACACACACTCATACACATAATTACAAATGAAATGTTTCTTATAGTACTCTTAGGGGCTCGAGAGATAGATCAGTAGGTAAGAACACTGGCTGCTTTCCCAAAAGACTGGGTTCAATTCCCAACACCCACATGACAGCTCACAACCATATGTAATTCCAGTTTTAGGGGATCCTCAAACTGTCACAGAGACACAACAATGCACAGAAAAACTGAAAAATAAATCCTTTAAAAACAAAAAACTAATCTTAGCTGGTTGTGGTAGTGCATGGCATTGATCCCAACACTCAGAAAGCAGAGGCAGGTGGATTTCTATGAGTTTGAGGCCAGCCTGGTCTACATAACAAGTTCTAGGCCAGCCAAGGCTACATAGTGAGACCCTGTCACAAACAAACAAACAACAGTAAAAAGTCTGAAGCAGCTGGGCAAACTTCTGGGAAGCCACAGTGGGGAAAGTCTGCTTATGAAGCAGGATTGAAATAGAAGGAAAAAGCTTTAGGTCAGCAAACCTTCATCCTGTATCTTCCTGAACAGATATGAGCTAACAATATGTCCCTGTGAAATATCAAGTCCACTTCTAAGTGTCTATGAATCATCGCACATTGACTCTGCCCCACCTCCACAGAGGTGCTTTAGGTGCATGAGAAGACTCTACATGTGCCAATGAGTCACATTGCTGACTGTGGACATGCCAGTCTCCTTGATCACTGATCCCTGAAAGTCCCAGTCAGTGGGGAAAGGGCAGAGGTGTAGATAATGTGAGTTCAAATCTTACCTACCGGTGAGTGGACAAAAGCAAGAGTTACCTCATACACCTGAAGCACCATAGTCATGGAGGAAAGATAATAGCATCGCGGGGGCTGGGAAGATGGGTCACTGGGAGATGCCAGATGAGCATGAGACCTAAGGTCAAGCCAGGCATGGTGGTGCTCACTTCTAACCCCATAAATGGAGAGGGAGAGACAGTGGGTCCTTGTGCTTCACTGGCCAGGCAGCCTAGCCTAGTTGGAAAGGTCCAATCTGAAGTAACCATAAAGAAACCCCTCTTGGTGTCACATCACCTTTTGATGCTGAGTGGCATACTGAGAGCCGGGTCCTGCAGCACAGCTGCAAAGCATCTCATGGATGTGACCTTCTTAGCTTCCCCTTCCCTGCTCAGAGTTTAGGGACAGGTAACATGTTCTCATTTCTCCTAGGACTTGCATAAAAAAATTTTGTGGGTGCAGCGAACTTTATTGATGGTATTCAAGAGAGTAGGCAGGACTCCCTAGGCCCCTCCTCTTAATGTGGGGGTCTGGGATGGAAACTGTGAGGGAGATGCTCAGTGTTGGGGGCCGAGTTGGGACAGGCACTCCTCAGCAGCCGAGGGCCTCGCTCTTGCTCTCTTGCTGGGGTAGGCGGTCCAGTATTTCTTACTCCTTGGAGGCCGTGTAGGCCATGAGGTCCACGACCCTGTTGCTATAGCCGTATTCATTGTCATACCAGGAAATGGGCTTTACAAAGTTTCATTGAGAGCAATGCCAGCCCCAGAATCAAAGGTGGAAGAGTAGGAGTTGCTGTTGAAGTCACAGGAGACAACCTGGTCCTCAGTGTAGCCCAGGATGCCCTTCAGTGGACCCTCAGATGCCTGCTTCACCACCTTCTTGATGTCATCATACTTGGCAGGCTTCTCCAGGTGGCATGTCAGATCCACAACAGATGAATTGGGGGTAGGAACATGGAAGGCCATCCCAATGAGCTTCCCGTTCAGCTCTGGGATGACCTTGCCCATAGCCTTGGCAGCACCAGTGGATGCAGGGATGATGTTCTAGGTAGCCCCATGGCCATCACACCACAGCTTCCCAGAGGGACCATCCAGAGTCTTCTGAGTGGCAGCGATGGCATGGACAGTGGTCATGAGCCCTTCCACAAAGCCAAAGTTGTCATGGATGACCTTGGCCGGGGGGGTGGGGGTGGGGGCTAAGCAGTTGGAAGTGTAGGATGCATTTCTGACAATCTTGAGTGAGTTGTCACATTTCTCATGGTTCACACCCACCACAAACATGGGGGCATTGGCAGAAGGGGAGGAGATGATGACCCTTTTGGCCCCACCCTTCAAGTGGGCCCTGGCCTTCTCCATGGTGGTGAAGACACCAGTAGACTCCATGACATACTCAGCACCAGCATCGCCCCATTTAATGTTAGTGGGATCTCGCTCCTGGAAGATGGTGATGGGCTTCCCACTGATGACAAGCTTCCCATTCTCAAGCCTTAACTGTGCCATTGAATTTGCCATGGGTGGAGTCATACTGGAACATGTGAACCATGTAGTTGAGGTCAATGAAGGGGTCGTTGATGGCAACAATCTCTACTTTGCTAGATGCAGAGGAGAAGGCAGCCCTGATAACCAGGCACCCAATACAGCCAAATCCGTTCACACCAACCTTCACTGTCTTGTCTGTGGGACAAGCCTGGCACTGCACAAGAAGATGTGGCTGTCTCTGGAATAGGGAGGAGCAGAGAGCCGACTTGCATAAAACTATGCCCTCCATGAAAGGCTCCTCCCTCATGCTCATTGGTCAAAGTAGATACACAACAAAATGGAGGAAGTGCTCACATTTCCAGCACACACAGAAACTGAATATCAACTGAGTCGCAAGGAAATGTCACTTCACAGGACATCAAAAGTCCTACTTTTTGGAACTAGATTGAGAGTTTCAGTGGTTAAGAGCACCAACTCTTCTTCCATAGGGTCCACATATGCTTCCCAGCACCCACGTGACAGCTCACAACCATCTGTAACTCCAGTCTCAGGGAACCCAGTGCCTTCTTCTGCCCTCCACATACATACATACATATATACATACATACATGTAGGCAAAGCACTCATACACAGACCTCCCACTTTTTAAGTATGTCCAGACAAGCCTGGTCAGTGTAGGAAATCCAAGTCTTTCCTCAAGATTCTATTGTTGGGTCTGGGACTAGGTAGCCCAGTTGGTAGAGTGCTTGCTTAACAAGCATGAAGTCCTGGGTTCTAGCCCTAGTACTATATAAAGCAGGTGTGGTACTACATGCCTGTAATGCCAGCACTCAATAGGTGGAAACAGAAGAATATGAAGTTCAAGGTAAACCTCAGCAACACAGTGAGTTCAAGACCAGCTTGGGACACTTGAGATCCTGTCTTAAAAGAGGAAGAGAAGGGAAGGAAGAAGGAGTGGGGATGAGGGAGACAGAGAGATGAAGAGGAGGAGAAAAGGAAAACTGAAATGAATTGAAAATTAAAAGGTTATGTTGTTATTTCCCTCCATTGTGATCATGTACAGATGAGTCTGAGTTTAATTCCCCCTTGTTTCTGTTTTCCTTACAACTAGGTCTTAGAGTGTTTGAGAGAGAGAGGAATAACTTCCAAGAAGATTCAAACAACACTTGCAGATACAGATTGAAGTTAGAGACACTTTAAAAAGAACAAAGACAGAGTTGAAAAGATGGCTCAACAGTAGAGAGCACACTGTACTCTTTTTTTTTTAATAGGATACCTTTTTTTTAATACTTCAAAAAACTTCAGATTTCATGATTTCTGGTAAGATGCTTGAGCAGCGATGGGTCACAGTGAGTTTCAACTTAACTTCATTGCCATCTTTACTTAAAAATTGCCTTTCAAATATTTAAAATTAAATGCCAGTTTAAGAAATTATACTTGCCGGGCAGTGGTGGCACATGCCTTTAATCCCAGCACTTGCGAGGCAGAGGCAGGCGGATTTCTAGGTTCGAGGCCAGCCTGGTCTACAGAGTGAGTTCCAGGACAGTGAGTTCCAGGACAGCCAGGGCTACACAGAGAAACCCTGTCTCGAAAAAAAAAATTATACTTAAAATTAGTTGCGTGCCTCTGTGTGTGTGTGTGTGTGTGTGTGTGTGTGTGTGTGTGTGTGTGTGTGTGAAATAGAAATAACATTTGTGGGCCAGAGAGATGGCTTAGTGGATGAAATTGCCTGTTGCCAAGACTGGGACTGACATGATAGAAGGAGAGAGCTGGTTCTCACAAGTTGTCCTCTGATCCCACAGGTATATCATGGCATGAACCTGTCTGCACATATAGACATACCACATCAAATGAATAGTCAAAATTATATAAATTATTAAAATTTAACAAAGGAGATATCTCTTGTATCAGACTGAAATATATTAGTCATTTTCCTGGAAATTTTAGAATGAAGGTTTACTTTATGGTAGAAATTTCTTGATAATGAAGTTTTCATGTTGATTAGATGAAACTTAAATATGACGGAGGGTGTTTGGGGGTGGTGGTGGTGATATGTGTGTGTGTGGTATGTATGTGAATGCTGGGATGTCAGAGTCAACAAGATTGGAAATTGATTCTCTCTTTTTTTTTTTTACACTGTACTCTTGCAAAGGTTCACAGGTTGTGTTCCCAGCACCCACAGCAGTAGGCTCACAGCAGCCAGTAACTCCAGCTCTCAGAGACCCAGTGCCTTCCTCTGCCTTCTGTGGGGCATCTGCATTCATGTTCATATACCCCCACATATAGACATACACGCATACAAGATTTAAAATAAAACTTTCTTTTAAAAAAGAAAGAAAATGACAACTTAAAGAATTTATCCGGCACATATGTAGGAGATGTGCAGCTTGGTCTTCATACAGGTTCCCCAACAACTGGAGCCAGGGGCCGTTCCTCACTGTGTTGTCTCCCTGTGGCTCCTGTTCCCCTGGCAGAGCTGCCTTGTCTGGCCTGAGTGGGAAAGAATGTGCCTAGTCCTACAGTGACTTGATGTGCCAGGGTGGGTTGGTACCCAAGGGTGGGGCCCTCCCCTTTTCAGACAAAAAGGGGAGGGGTTGGGAAGGGGCAAGGTTTGGGGTGTGTGAGTTGCCAACCCTGGTCCTAAGACAGACTCAGGTCCTCCACACCCTGACTAATCTCTGAACATGTCTCCATCCCTCACATATGACTTTCACCAAAAACTATAAGATATGATATTGGGGGGAAACACAATATGGAAAAGAAAAAGCAAATGTCATAACCAAGAATGGGTATGGCAAAGATTCTGGCCTGAGCCACCAGGAATTAAGATAATTCCAATTAAAAAGTTAAAGGAAAAGGTGAACAACAGGTCAGAGCAGATGTGAAGGCAAGCAGGAGAGGTGTGGCTCTCAAGGAAGAGCGGAACAGAAACGCTTGAACCCAGAAGCACAGAAACAAAAATGAAAGATGTTTCCAATGGGCTTGCTGTCCCGCTAAAGACAGGCGAGGAAACGTGCCTGAGCCTGGATCAGTGTCAGCAGTGCCTCCCCAAGTTCAAATGCAAAGAGAAAAAGAGAAGAAAAGAAGGCTCGGGATATTAACTGTGATACAACTGCGAACACTGCAGCATACGTGTGGGAACACTGGAGAGAACGGAGGAAAGGAACAGAAGGGAGTATCTGAAGTAGCAATGGCCGAACGCTTTCCAAAATTGACAGTAAACCCCAGACCACAGCACCAGGAAGCTCAGAGAACACAAATTGAAGTGAATACCACCCACCCCGGGGGCAAAGAAATACCACCCCAGGGACCTAAGGCCTAAATGTGTGTATTCAAACTTCTGAAAACCTCAAGACAGGAAGAAAACCTTGAAAGCTATGAGAGAGAGGGAGAGAGGGCGAGAGAGAGAGAGAGAGAGAGAGAGAGAGAGAGAGAGAGAGAGAGAGAGAGGAGTGAAGCATTTAGAGCATTGTAAGAAAAGTCACCTAGAGCCTTAGGTCTAGTAAAACTGATGATTAGAAGTGGCTTTCTCAGACAAATGCTGAAGAAACACATCTTCAGGAGAACAGTCTTTCATGGAGTATTAAAGAGAACTGCCCAGAAGCAGAAATGCAATGATCTGAAAACTTAGAGTCCTGAAGATACTGCCTAATGATGAAGGGCACTTGTGGTTTTTTTCTGTTTCGTTTTGTTTATTTTGTTGCCACTCCCCAAGACCTGGGTTCTATTCCCAGCACCCACCTGGCAGTTCACAACTGTTAGTAACTCCCATTTCGAGGGATCCAATGCCCTTCAAAGGCACAGGCACACACACTGTGCACACACATATTTGCAGGCATAACTCTCATACACATAAATTAAATTTTAAATACTGTTTAAAAAAAGAAAAGAAACTCACTATACATAAAGAAATGAAGAATACTGGAGAAGGGATAAATGCAGATAAATAAAATCTTTTATTTTGCTTATCTATGGAGCTGATGGACCAGGAAAATTCGCAATGGTGGTGATACAAGTGGTGGGAGATAGACACAAGTAATTCTGTGTGGATAAAGTACTTGTACTGCATGTGAAATGGTATGATACTATTTGAAAGTAAACTTGCAGTGTATATTGTAGTCTTGAAGGTGATCACTTATTTTTTTATTGTTTTTATTAGCACATGTTAGCTGCCTAACAATGGGTTTCATCATGACATTGTCACACATATCTAATCCATTTTTGATCACGTATGTGCCCCATTATCTCCTTTTGTCCCCTCCTGTTCTTACCAGTCCATGCCTCTTCTCAGCTACTGTCTAACTGAAAACCAAATTAAATTTAAAAAAAAATAGCCAACTGTGGTGGTGTATGCCCTTTTAATCCCAGCACTTGGAAGGCAGTGAATACTGAATGAGTTTAAGACTAGCCTGACCTACATGGTGAGTTCCAGGCCAGCAGAAACTACATAGAAAGAGTGTGACTCAAAACAAACAGATAAAAATAAAACAAAAAATTTTAGTAGATTAAAAGTAAAGGGATGGCAGAGAGATAGCTCAGTGGTTAAGAAGACTGGCTCCTTTCCCAGAGATTTCAGGTTCAAATCCCAGCACTCACATGGCATCTCACAACCATCCAGTCCCAGGGCATCTGAAACATCTCTGCAGGCAGTACATCCCACATGATGCACAGACATACATGCAGGCAAAACACCTGTGCACACAAAAAATAAATCAGTAAATAACTTTTAAAAGAAGTTAGAACAAGCATAGGGAAGATCAGCAGTCTTTAAAACATGATATCAGCTTACAGAATATAGTTCACCAGTTCCTCAAAAGACAAACACCAAATTAGTATTTGATCCAGCTACCCCATTTCTAGGCTTATTACCCAAAACTGAAAAATAAATGCAGGAACTCTAATTCTTCTGTACTATATATAGTTCATAGCATTGTTTGCAACCACCTTAAAGTAGAAACAGCCCAGATGCCTGCTAATGGATGAGGATAAACAAAATGGGGCACATATGTACAGCAAGACATTACTCTTAAAAAAGAGTTTGATGTGTGCTGTATTATCTAGGGTTTCTATTGTGATAAGACATCATGACCAGGACAACTTAGAGAAGAAAAAAGAAATGGGCTTATGGTTTCAAGTGGTTTTTATTTTTTCAAATGGTTTCAAATGGCTTATGGTTTCATGACGGCGAAGCTAGGGTACAGTGGCAGGAGCATCTGAGAGCTTGCCTTTCAAGACCACAAGCTGGCCAGGAAGCAGAGAGATGGAGAGGGTCTCAAGGACAAGATCTACCTCTTGAGGCACTGGGCCAGTAGCCTACTTCCTCCATCCAGCCCCTCCCCCCACTCCCCGAGGGTCCACTGAGTTAGAGATGAACAGTGGGTTAATCCACTGATAAAGTTAGTGCCCTTGAGAGTCAGTCACCTCTCAGATCCCACCAGCTAATGAAGCCTCTAACACATGAGCTCCTGGGGGAACTTTGAGATTCAAACTATAAGACCTTTCTTGGAGTATGACAGCCAAAAATTATATGCACAGTATCTTTCTTGAGTGCTAATGTTACCTTATTCCATTTTTCTGTGTGTGTGTGTGTGTGTGTGTGTGTGTAAGGCACAGGATGTCCTTCTTAGAAACTTTACACAGTTTTGATTAAGATAGGATCTCTCATTGGCCCAGGACTTTGCTCAGTACGCCAGGTTAGCTGTGCCCACTAGCATTCAGGGGTCACCTGTCTCTGCTCCCCAATGCCAGGATTACATGTGGATCACCACACTCAGCTTTTCATGTGAGTTCTGGGGATAGAACTCAGATCCTTACGTGCTTTACCATCTCTCTAGTGCCTCAAACCTGAGATCCTTAATTTTCAATCTAAAATAAACAGCAGATACCAGCTCTCCACGTCAAAGAGTTCATTAGGGAGTAGCAGGAACTTAGTACAGAACTAAAGATGCATCAGTTGCCGGGGCAAGAGAAATGTTTAAATACAGAAGAGAAGAGTTTTATAACATAGAGAATAATGACTACAGGGTCTTACCACAGGAGCTGATGCTAGTCCCTGAAAGAGACATGTGTCAGGCAAGTAGCCTTGTGAGTTAGCTGCCCTGTATGACTCACGCAGTGAGCTGTGCACTTGGGAAATATCTCCTTTGTTTTTGTTTTGGTCCATGCACACTGCAAGAATGCATGCTCTCTTGACTGGGTGTGTGTCTGTACATGAGCTTGTGTGAATGTGCGGCAAGGAGACAACCCTGGTTGTCATTCCTCAGGTGCTATCCACTTTTTTAAAAATATTTATTTTTATTTTATGTATACTCATGTTTTGCTGACATGTATGTATGTGTATCGAATGTGTGCAGTATCCACAGATGCTGGAAGAGGAAGCTCAATCTCCTGGAACTAGAGTTAGAGGTAGTTGTGGGCAGCATGTGGGTGCTAGGAACCCAACATGGTTTCTCTACAAGAGCATCAAGGCTTTTAACTGTTGAATCATCTCTCTAGCTCCCCATTTTTTCAGGGGGTAGGCAGACAGTGTCTCTTACTGGCCTGAAACCCATCAAGTAGGCTAGACTGTCTGGCCATTGGGCCCCAGGGGTTCATCCATCTCTAGTTTTCATGCACTGGGATTATAAGCATGGACTCCATTCTTATTTTTTACATAGATTCTGAGGATCCATCTCAGATCACCACGCTTACAAGACAAGCGTTCTGTGGTTTGAGCTACGTCCTCAGCCCTGGATTCATTTGATGAGGGTCAGACGACAGTGTCTCTATTTGGTATATTTGGTACTGACAGCTTTTGCATGGCTAGGGCAGCTTAGCTCCCACTTTCCTGTCCTCCATAGTCTCCTCCTGCATCATTCATTCTGCATGATGACTATTCTGTGCCTTGCGACGTGGGAGCTATGTGTATGTGTGGGTGGGTGACATAACACATCATAAAACAGAATAAAAGTCTCTTTAGCTTTGCTTTTTCAAAGCATGTGTCCTTGTGGGAATAAAATGGAGGCAGGACATCTGGAAGGCAGCTGGTTCTACCTAATGCCTACTAATCAAAAAAAAAAAAAAAGCAATCTTTAGGCTGGAGGGGGAAAAAGAGAGATAAGGACACAAAGAAAAATGGAATGAACACATATGTATGCATTCAGACATAGAAAAATGGAATGTTTCACACATATATAATTGACCCAAGTTTGGTAACAACAGACTAAAACATGGTTTTGCGAACTCATTCACTTACTTTGGGATTTTTTTACCCTTTCAAGTAAATGCCTGACTTGTTTAGGGTTCATTTCTTAATTTTTATGTTCTAGAAAATGATAGATGTTATAAAAGCCTGATGTTCTTGGAAATGGTAGATGTTATAAAAGCCTGATTGTTTGTGTAAGAGAAAAAGACACCTGCTGTAGACTGCCCCCCATGGGTCTTTGCTGGCAATTCCTGCAGTCTGTCCCACCAGGTGATGGGTGCATGCCTCTGGTAATAACCTGCCAGGTTGGCAACCTGACAGGATCTAGAACCACCTAAGAGACAAGCCTTCATCTGAGCACAGCTGGCCTACTGTATTCCCCAGACAGCGATTCTGACCTCTGACTTCTATCTGCGGCTCAGTCTCCTCCTGAGAGACCCCTGGTCTTTTCCATTCTGAGAGCTGGTGGGGGAGGGGGTAGGCTCAAGTATAGCAAGTTGTTCTGGAGTGACAGGAGTGATACAAATACACTCCATCTGCCGGGAACCCACGGTACAGTCACAATAATCTCAGAGGATATGAGAAAATAACTGTACAGACAGAAGAGGATGTCAAAGATGCTGGTGAGCGTGCCAGACAGCTGTCATAGCCCATCCTTGACAACTAATTATCATCTTAATAGGATTTTGAATCATCATGTGTGGGCATGTCAGTGGTGATTTCTGCACTGGGTTACCCGAGGTAGAGGACCCACCCTAAGTGTAGGTATGTAGCATCAGCCCATGAGCTGGGGTCTCAGAATAAATACAGAGAAAGTTAGCTGATCACCTGCGTTCACGGCTCTCTGCTTCCTGATTGTGCACCCAGTGTGACCAGCTACCCCAGGCTCCTACTCCCATGCCTTCCCTACCTTCAGACAAGTCAAGGTGGCAAACACCTGTTGGCCCGTCTGCCACGGATTTGGAACCACACACATTTTCTAGGGACAGAACACAAGCCAGCTTTGCCATCCAATGGTATCAGTTATGAGAGACAAATGAACGGAGTGCAAATCAAAACAAAATATCATAGCAACTACCACATACAGCATCCTAGATTCACCTTGGGTGAATAAAACCGAGTACTTCCATCTGGTAGAAACAAGAGAATTAGTTACTAGGGGATTGGAGAGACGGCTCAGTGGTTAAGAGCACTGAGTGCTCTTCCAGAGGTCCTGAGTTCAATTCTGAGTAACCACATGGTGGCTCACAACCACTTGTAATGGGATCCAATGCCTTCTTGTGGTGTGTCTGAAGACAGTGACCGTGTACTCACATACATAAAAGAAATGAATCTTTAAAAAAAAAAAAAGTGTGTGCCACCATTGCCTGGCTTTTGGAAAAGAAAAGAAAGTTACTATGGAGGAGGAGACAGCAGAAATGGAACTCAGTTCATGAGTAGGATGTCTCCAGAGCTGGGCTTTAGATACCAGAAGCAGCTGAGCAAAGAAATCAGTGGGAAGTGAATTAGTCAGACGCAGCTACCGGGTGAGCTCCTGGGTGGTGGTGGGCCATGTGGGAAGGCTCTAGAACACTTTGCCTATCATATTTGGTTAGTGGTGGCTTTTACAGCCATCTGCAAAGCGCAGATTCCTCCCAGAACCAGTCTTTATCAGCCTTTTCTGCACACACTCATCCTTCCAGGGTCAAGCAAAATGTGTAATTAATCTTAAGAAACCCAGAGCACCGTCCAGCACCTCCCTTGAAGGGGTGCCCTGAGATGTCACAGCTGATGACTTCATTTATGTACTGCTAAATATCACGGGTCCTGTCAAACAACTGGAAACTTTGCTCACCTCCTGTTACCCCAAGGAGCTGGTTAATGGTTAGTTTCTAATTGCTGCCTCAAGCCAACTGATGGGAGGCTCTCTGTGAGTCACAGCTTTGACACTCCAGGAGGTCACTGGAGAGACACTCCCCCAACCCCAAATGTGACCCTAGGCATGCAGGCCAGCAAGCAAGGGGAAAGAGAGCCTCTCTCCCTTCCAACCAATCTTTTGGGGGAAATGAACCAGAGTCCTATTGCCAAAATAGAGTACTAGGAAAAAGGAAAAAAAAATAAACTCTGCTAAGCCCATTGTTTAAAAACAGATGACATTTTCTAAGTCTGATAGAAACACTGGGAATGGCTGTACAGAAAAGGACATTTCAGTCCTTCTACATTGTCAGTGTTTTGAAATGCAAATTTCATCCTGCATGTGCATGCATTCACATCAAGCTAGAATTAACATGTCAGTATAACATCAAGCTAGAATTATTATTTTTACCAGAAGGCAGATCAGAATGTTAAATGTGGGCTGGGGATGCACAGAGTTTGTCTACGGTTGTTCAGTAGTATAGGATACTTGTCTGCTGCACATAAGCTCTGGGTTTGACCCCCAGCACTACATAACACTGGGAAAAGGGTGTGTGCCTATAATTGCAGCATCTGGGGGGTGGAAGAAAGAAGATCAGAAGTCCAAGGTCACCCTTGCTGCACAGCGAGTGTGAGACCAGCCTAGGTTATGTAAGACTTTGTCTCAAGATAAAATAAAATAAAAATAAAAGGAGAGAGAAGGTGAAAAAGAAATGGTAGACATTCACATAGACATGAATACAAAATCCAAACACATGTCAATACAGGTTTTACAGTGGTATATATATATATATGCCTTCATTTAAAGGGGGAAAAGTACTTCAGGATGAAAGCAATGGGGGCTGGAGAGATGACTCAGGGGGCAAAGTGCTTGCTGCTCACATGAGGACCTGAGTTCCGATCCCAACATCCACATCCAAACCTGGTGTGGTCGCCTTGCACTTCTGTAACCCCCACTGCGGAGAGGTATGGGGGAGATGGATCCTTTGGGCTTGCTGGCAAGCCAGTGTAGCTCCAGGCTCAGTGGAGATTGTGCCTCAAGGATTCAGATGGAGAACAACCGAGAAAGACACAGGATGCCAACGTCAGGCATACGCACCACACTTACCCACAAACAACAAACAATCAAAATAAGCAAATTTAAAAAAATGAAGAATAAAAAAGTAATTATCTACCCTATTATTATTATCATACTAGACAGATAGTGATACATTAATAGCAATAGTAGTAGAAATTTACTACCGATGGCTGATGACAGGCTAATGAGAGCTTCACATGCTAACTCTTTGAATTCACACCACAGTCCTGGCACGGGAATTTTGCTACTCACTTCATTTGACCAGTGAGGTCTTGGTTCTCCCAGATAAAGCCAGGCCTCAGATTCAAATCTGTCCAATTTATAAAACTGATTTTAGCCCTAGCATTTTACCTCCCCTGTAGTGGTATCTTGCATCCACTCACTCAAACCTCTCTTCCCTAGCTTTGTGAAAACTCTATGCTAAGCACTCAGAGGACAGAATGCTCTCAGCCCTCAGCAAACCTTTGGTCTGCAGGTCCATAGTGGCATTATCTTTTAAATTGCCACATAGATAACAAATTTTATTCATAATTAGCTTCAAACTGGAGTCCACCCATACGTCACTCAGAGGATAAGTGATTAAAATAAACTGGCATATGCTTAGAAGATGCCTCCTACCCACCAGCTTAAGATAAAACAAATACATGCAACAACTTGGATGGATCTCAGAAGGAAGGCTGCTCTTATTCTGTCCCCTTAAAGTGCCACACTGTGTGGTGCCACTTATGAAATGTAGAGCTGAGGAGCAAGGGGTGGCTGCCAGAAGCTGGGGAGACGGGGAGCAGCCGCTGGGGGGATCACGAGTGAGTCCTACTGGGATATGGAAGCTCTGGGATTTGATCTGAGAGTTGCTGCAAAAATCTCTACATGGTAAAGCTGCACAGAACTACACATGCATACACCAGAACACATACAGAGTATATACAAAGCAAGGCCAGGCTCCTAGCTGCAGGGGATCTGTTGCCTTCTTCTGGCCTGTGGATACTGCATATATGTAGGAAGGGGTGGGGGAAGCAGGCGGAGAGAGAGAGAGAGAGAGAGAGAGAGAGAGAGAGAGAGAGAGAGAGAGAGAGAGAGAGAGAAAGGCAGAGGGACAGACAGAGAGACAGACAGAGACAGACAGAGACAGAGAGACAGAGAAAGAGACAGAGAGACAGAGACAGAGAGAGGAAGGGAGGGAGGGAGAGAGAGACAGAAAATGAATAATAAACAACCTGGGCGCTGGAGAGATGGCTGAGTGGTTAAGAGCACTGACTTTTCTTCCAAGGACTCTGGTTCAAATCCCAGGCCCCATATGGCAACTCACAACAGTCTATAACTCCAGAATCTGACACCCTCACACAGACATTCATGCAGGCAGAACAGCAATGTACATTTAAAAGGTAAAAAAATAACCTAAAGTTATGTTTTAAATTAATAATAATTATGCTAGTAGTTTTATTTATTTAGCCCTGCCAATGGCTACAGTTTCTCAGCTAAGGCTGTTGCCCTGAAAAAGCCAAGATTTCATCAGCACATGGCAGAAGTCAAGTGGGATGATTATAAGCGATGTGTACAGTAAACTGTTACTGTCCTACCAGACTGTCAAATATCAGTCCCTACACATCAATGGTTTTCCCCTCAACAATGGGAAATGAAATCTGGGTCCTACATACATGCTAGACAAGTGTTCTATCACACAGCTACATCTCCACCCTTGGGGGGGTCTGGGGGGTTAGATGTTTGTTTTGGTCTGGTTTAGGAGGTTTTGTTGATGGCTAGACTAGCAGTTCACTGTATAGTACTCGGCTTAAACTCTTTGTAGACCAGGCTGCCCTTGAACTCCAGCCAAGACTAAAAGCATGCACCACCACACCTTGCAAGCCCTAGGTATTTTGGGACAAGTCTCATTACCTTATCTCAGACAGCCCTGGAACTTGGCATGTAGCCCAGGCTGGCCTCAAAAGCTCAATCCACTCACCCCTGCTTCTGGAGTGCTGGATTAGAAGCGGGCACCATTATGACCAGATACAGATTGTCAACCATTTGTCCATTTCTTGCTTAAAGTATAGCACTTTTTATTAAATATACCTTTTCTAAATTATGCCTTAGCTATACTTCCAATCCATGCATACAAATAAATAGCAACCCCTTCCACTCCTGTGCTATGTCTTCATGAAGAATCATTCATTTGTTATGCTATGTTATGTTTGTTTGTTTGTCTCTTTATACGGCCCTGGCTGGCCTGGAACTTGCCAGGTGGAACAAGCTGGCCTTGAACTCACAGAGATCTGTCAACCTCTGTCTCCCAAGTGCTACAATTATAAATTTGCACCCCACACTTGCCATTTGTGAGGTTATTTAAATAACATGCCACCCACAATCCTAATTGAAAGGCCACTACTGCAGAAAGCAAAGATAGCATTTGGCTAGAGATATTCTCTAAGTGACCAAAAAATTTCTCTTGCTTTGGTCCTGTTCTTACTGGGCAACTGTTGGGTAGTTCTCTGGGTTGAGAAACTGGAATCTCATTTCTTGAAAAGACAGGATCTTCCCATGTGCATACAGAAAATATTTCCTTGTATGCTGATATAATCCCTATGTTCAAAGTACAGGATCCAAACTAAGGCTTCTCTCCCATGCATAGGCACTCTAGGAGACCGCATGAGGAACGGGGATGGGGGGATGGGGTATTGGGGGGAGGCTGTGTGGCTGCTGCATTCAAAGATGAGCTCATGGGAAAATTCCCAGAGCCCAGCACTTGGGTGACCTGGGCAAGCAGAGCCCAGCTGATCTGAGTCACCGACGGGTGATCCATCACAAGGCATAGGATGGGGTTCCTGTGAGGAATCAGCAGCTACTTCCTGTCTGCAGCCAATCCCGGAAGGCGTGGTTGAGTCATGCAGCTGGCTCAATCAACCGCTTCTCACCGCCCGCTCACTCCTCCTTTTCTGAGTCATGGGCAGCTCTGCTGAGAAATCCGGAGCAGCAGGACACGCTGGTCTGCAGGACCAAGTCTTGTTGCTGTAACAACAGAGAACGCAGAGAAGAGGGTGGTGACAGCAAGAGCCAGCTCTAGCTCGCATGAGATCCCTAAAGCCTCGAAGAAAGGCTAGGGGGCCTGAGGCAAAACAAAACAAACAATCAAACGAAAACAAACAAAGAACAGCACCAGCCCTTCCCAGGAATCAACCCAGAAAGATGATAGCCGATCTCAACAGGCTCTTAGACAACATGCAGTTTAGAGTGAGATAGAATTCTGTTTGCTTTCACGAGCCTATGGCTTGTGCTTATGCGCTTGCAATTATGAACATAGGCAGCATTCATTGGCACCATGTGTGCCTGTCACTTACAAGACCCTAACATTCTCAGGTCTCATTATGTTGGGGGTCACTTGCCCTCTGTTTTCTCTGAAGTTATGGTTATCATTAGCTTATGGTGCATGTTCTTGTTTCAGGTGTTACTAAAGTAGTACCATCTTCCTACCTGCAAATGTCTGTGTATGTTTGGAATCATTCTTTTCAATAAATGTCCTTTCCCTCTTAATCTTGCATATAATCCATTATCCTTATAACATTTCTCCTTTTTCTTTTGTGAATGTATGTATGTGTATGCATATGTATGTATATGCTATTGTGTGTGCCTATGCGCGCGCGTGTGTGTGTGTGTGTGTGTGTGTGTGTGTGTGTGTGTGAATGTCACTACTCCCAGCATTTTGACATATGGACTTTAGGGCTGAACCTCAGACCCTCAAGCTTGCTTTGCAAACACACTCTGGCTAAGCTCTGCCCCTATTCCTCTGTTATTTATTGAAATCCAAGATCAGATGTTTGCAGTGCTACTTCCTTTTCCAACTGTGAGGAAGGATCTAGTCCCGACTTCTGATCCTGGCTGGTAGATATTGTCTCCTAATTTGTGTCTCTTCACATTATCACAAACTTTCTTGTTTGGTTGGTTTTGGGTTTTTTTTTTTCAGTGATTTGTTTCTAATTTTTCTCTGGAGGGAAAGTCAGCAGAAACATAGTTCTCTGCTTCCTCCGTATGAGTTTTGGGGACCGAACTCAGGTTGTTAGGCTTGGGGGCAAATGAGTGCTTATATCTGCTAAAAAGTATTTGTTTCTTTATTAATTTATATGTGTCGTATGTGTGTGTGGGCACATGTGTATTTGGGTACACACACCCATGTATAACTCAAAAGTAAAAGGAGGGTACAGAGTGTCCTGTTCTATCTCTCTCTACCTTATTCCATTATACTCTATCTTTCATTTAACCTGGAACTAGACTGGTGGCCAGCAAGTCCCAGCCACCCTTCTGTCTCCCCTTCACCCCCATGCTGGGTTACACACATACACCCTGCGTCTAGGCTTTTATTTCATGTTGTTTTAAAGACACAGCCATATAGGGTTAAGGCCCAACTTAATGACTACAATTTACATACCTTTACAAAGACCCCCATAAGGTCAGCTTTGGGTTTGATTCCAAAGTGTCCCAGGCACAGGCTCATCTTTCAAACCCTTGTTCTCCAGCAGGTTGCAGTGTATTGCAAGGCCATGCCACCTTCAGGAGGTGGAAACCGACTGGTGGGTGTAGGTCCACGGTAATTCTGACCTAGCTCCTCTTCTGTTTGTCCATCTGCTGGCACGTGAACAACCCTCTACCTCCTGCTCTCACGGCCAGAGACAGAGACCGTGCACCTTGCCTTCTGCCATGATGGGTTGAAATCCCTCTGAAGTGTGAGATGAAACAAGTTCTCCCCCATTGTTCCTGTTAGGCACTGTAGTTACAACAGCATCAAATGGCATACAGCCCATGGTGGTGTATGCTTTTCATCCTAGCACTCGGAAGGCAGAGGCAGCTGAATCTCTGTGAGTTCGAGGTCAGCCTGGTCTACAGTCCAGGAAAGCCAGGGCTACATAGAGAAACCCTATCTCAGAAAAAAAATATACAATAACTTTTCCAAGTTCTAGCAGTTTGAATTCCAATGTATCTTTTATGAGAGGAAACAATTCATCTTGTAATGTACTCTGCTCTGTTCTCCTCACAAGCAGCCCCAAGCTGGAGGTGGATGATCAAATGGCCTGTATCCAGGCTCAAGATTGGAAGTGCTTTAAACTGAAAAGGGCCTCATACTTGTCAATTATATGGTGGCAGGAGTACGTTAGAGAGCAGAGAATGGGTCCCCATGCACAGACATTCCCAGAAGCCTATAAGGCCAGGTCAAATGGGAACACAGACTTTCTCACCCTGGAAAACCAGACCTTGGCCTCAGAAAAGGATCAGGGAAAACCTCTGGTCCCCCTTTTAAATATCAGCTCTGGTTGGCAGCTGCTCAGTCTGTCTTCTCAGTGTGTGTGTGTTTGTGTGTGTTTATGTGTATATGTGTGTATGTATGTATATGTGTATATATGTATGTATGTGTATATGTGTGTGTGTATGTGTGTGTTGGGATAGTGCATGTACATGTGCTAAGTGCACTTGCATGTGTGTGCATATGCCTGTAGAGACCAGAGAACAATGTTAGGTGTCTGTAGTGGTTTGAAAAAGGGGGGCCCTACAGGCTCATAAATTTGATTTGGGCAAGTAGCACTACTTGAGAAGGATTAGGAGGTGTGCCCTTTTTTGGAGGAAGTGTGTCACTAGGGGTGGCAGGGCTTTGGAGTTTCAAAAGCCCAAGACAGGCCCAGTATCTCTCTCTCCCTGCTGCCTGCAGATCCAGATGTAGACCTCTCAGCTCCTTCTCCAGCACCATGTCTACTTGCATGCCTCCATATTTCCTGCCATGATGATAATGAGCTAAACCTCTGGACTGTAAGTAAGCCCAAAGTAAATGCTTCTTCTATAAGAGTTGCTTTGGTCATGTTGTCTCTTCACAGCAATAGGACACTGACTAAGACAGTGTCATTCCTTAAGAACTATCCAACCTGTTTCTTGACACAAGGTGTCTCAGTGGCCTGGATCTAACCCATTAGGCAAGGCTGGCAGGCCTTAGAGCCTCAGGCACCTTTCTGTAACCATCTCCCAGCATTGGGATTACAAGTGTGTGTTGCCTTTGTAAGTGGGCATTGGAGATGAATCTCAGGTTTTCAGGTTCTGCTGTAAGCACTTTACCAATTGAGGTACCTTCCTAGCCCTCATTATTACAGCCATTGTAGTCATCTATACCTTACATATAAGATGGCAGGAAAAGGGACACCATAAACCTAACAGTGGTCACACACAAACACACACACACACACACACACACACACACACACACACACGAAGCCTGAGTCTTTTCTTTCCTTACTCCATTGAAGACATGAATACATGAAGAAGATGAACACATTTTCTTATTCTGTATTTTACTGTCTGATCAAACTTGACCTCAGACCTAGTCTCCAGATCTGAAATTCCATCTCCTCCACATGACCTGCTGCTCACTAAGGGACTGATATGAAATCTTTCCACCCAGCCAGCGGCATGAAACACGTCAGATGGAAAGGAATCCAAGCAGAGTGCTCTGCAGGCCAAGCAGACCTATGTCAATGGACAGGCTGTGACCCATACATCTGACTTGTTCTTTGGGGTTTAGTTAACCTCGGTGTCCCAATTTAATGATGAGCTGGTCATGACATCCTCCACCAGAGAGCCAAAGGAAAGGAGAGGAGAGACTAATTTCTGCAGGTCTCAAAGCAACATGAGGAATACTTATCATTTCAGCACCTGCCTCTACTGGCCAGTAGCCAAATCAGATTGGTTGTAGCTGCCCGGACCACACATTGAGGTCTTTGTGCACTGACCTCTGGGATTCATAGCTTCACATCTGTCTTCTAGGCTGGATCACAACCTATATGAGGCCAGGAGCTCTTGTCTGTATCTTCAGTTCTACAGATTCCTACCTGTTATAGAGACATGTAGATAAATCCTAAATTAATATTAATTAATTAATTAATTCTCCCCCTTCCATACCCACCTCTGTGATAGTTTCTGTTTATAATCTCTTCCTACCCCTTAAGCGTTCCATAGTTCACTTGAACTTAACTTTAAATATATACATGCATGTCTAAAGTGTGAGAATAGAGAGCACACAAGTGTCTTATAGACAGCCATAGGTGACACCAACAATCCACACCCCATTCCTCACCCACTAGAGAAGGCCCTGGGGCTACTTGGAGTAATAGTACTCCATTGACCTTTATTGAACATTCTTTTTTTTTTAATAAAGGTTTTGTATTCACTGACTCATTTAGTGTGAACAATAACCGTGTTTAGAGAGTCTGGGCTCAGGAAGCTGAACATCTTGTTCAAGGTCACACAGTTGGGGGGGGCTGAACTAGGAGAGGAGCTCAACTATATCTGAATGAAATACTGTGTTCAAACAGCTCATTGTCCCACCTGCTTGGAAAGGCTCTGAAAGAACTCTTGGCCTCCCTGTCCTTCAAGGGCGGCGACCATGCTATTCACCCACCCTGCTATTCAGCAGCCACATCTGATGTCTGAACTCTTACCTCTTAGCTTCCATTGCTCTCAGAAAGCTGCCTTCAGAGTCTTTCAGAGGCTAAAGGAACAGTGTCCAAGTTCTGCTGACTACAGGTCATCCTAAGCACCACAAAATAAATGAAAATGCAAATGCTTTTCCAGCCCTCCACCACACCTTATCTGAGACGTGAGAAACAAAACTGACCCTTGGTTTGGATGGTTCACATGCTCATTAGCATGGGTGTTTTTTAAAAGAGCCCAGACACACTTTCTCTTGGCACTTGAAACTAGCTTCCAGATGGTAGAAGTGGATGCATGTTAATTACTTCCAGCCAAGTACATTTGAAGATCATCTCCCCACCCCCACAATCTCAATCATCTGCTTCAGAACAGAATTCAACTTTCTCTGAGCCTAGAAAAATAGCTAATAGATGGGTAAAAGAGACAGTTAGGGCAAAATCAATTAAGATTTTGTCTACTTTCATTTATCTGACAATTATTTATTGGATATTTACTACCCCAGGTTAGTAAATGCTCGGGAGTGAGGGATCACAATTGGCATAGCTTTTCCCTTGAAGTGTTCAAGCCTAGTGGGAGAATGGCAAAGGATCAAGTGCTCTTACCAATGATGGCACAATCATAACCCTGAGACTCCTACCAGATATGGAAACGAAGGGTCCAATGAATGAACTCATAGTGTCTAATGTAGACATGAGGTTGGGAAGACTCCCCTAGTGCCTTAACAGTGGATGTATCAGGAACCACGTGGGTAGATAGGAAATGAGGATGCTCATCAGACATGAGTTCACCAAGTACAAAGACGATACAAGTGATGGCAAGAACAGGTAGGTACAAGGAAATCCATACAGGCCAGAAATGGCAACATATGCTTTGTAATCCCAGAACTTGGGAAACAGAGGCAGAAACAAAGACAAATCTGAACCCACTCTCAAGAAGAAAGAAAGAAAGAAAGAAAGAAAGAAAGAAAGAAAGAAAGAAAGAAAGAAAAAGGAAGAAAGAAAGGAAGGAAAGGAAGGAAGGAAGGAAGGAAGGGAAGGAGAGAAAGAGAAAAAAATGAAAGAAAAAGAAAGAGGAAGGAAGGAAGAGGTAAGGAGGGAGAGAGGGAAAGAAGTGTGGGGTCGGGAAGAAAGGAAGGAAGAGAAAGTCCCTATGCCTGTGAGTTGAGGCTGGGAGGCAGGTGAGGGCTAGACTCCTACCTCCCAAGATATAAGGAACTGAGCTTAGGGGTTTATCAAGAAACCTAAGAACAATAGGAAGCCACCAAGGGCTTTAAACATTGAGCTGACACAGTATCTCAAAAACCTTACTCCAGTTTCATACAAGTGTTTAAGTAGCTAACTATACCTTTCATGAGAAACAGGAAGTAAGCAGTACCCTTCCCACCTACTGAGAAGCAACTTGTCCCACTTCAAAACACCAGAGAAACAACACAGGCTTTTTAAAAGTGGGCTCCTGAGTTCAATCACTGTGGTATGATTGTATGGGATAGTCTCTTTGTTCTTGGGAAATTTACACTGAAAAACTAAAAGGTAAAGTGAGCTGATCTATGCAATTTTCTCTCCGTTAAGGAAAAATTAACACTTGGAAATATTATGTACACATGGATAAGGTAAAAAGCATAGAATGTAACCAACAGGACATTCTTTCTTTATATAAATGGGGTATTTGGGGTCAACAAAGAAAGGGCTTCAACACCCTGTTTTGCTCTTCTTTAAGACTGAAATTGTTTCATGTTAAAAATAAAAGGCATTCAGCTGGAGAAAAGGCTGAGCAGTTAAGAGTACTTGTTGCTCTCAAGGAGAACTCATGTTTAGCTCCCAGCAGCTCCGCAATGCTCACACTGTCTCTAACTCCAGTTACAGAGGATCTCATGACCACCTCTTCTGGCCATGCAGGCAAAACATCCATTCACATAAGAAAAAAGTTAACAAATCTTGAAAAAAAAACACGTAAAAGGAAATGTGATAAAGTATGTATAAGATCTGTGAACAGAAGATAAACAGCCAATGAAATTATAGAAAGCTAAAGAAGAGACACATTCACAGATTGAAAAATGCAATATTATGAAATTTTTATTTCTTCCCAAAGATTGATAGAGTCAATGACACCTAAGCAAAAACACTTGCAAGATTTTAATAGGAGCTAGAGATTACTTATAGAATAGAAGAAAATACATGGACCAAAAATAATTAATACTATCTTGAATAAAATAAAAGAGAAAGAGTTACTCCACCAGACAATGAGCTTATTTTAACACAAAGTCAATTGAGGTAGTATGGCATGTGGAACAAGCTTAAACATGTAAATCAATGGAGCATAATAAGAAATGCAGAAACAGAACTTCTAGCTAATGACAAGGACAATGCTGGAGATCTAGAAGAAAGGACAATCTTCCAAAAAGTTGTACCTCCTACACTGTGGTTCTAGAGATGGGACTCTTAAATTATCCCATGATAGTTTAGTCTCCACTACATTCTGCAGTGTGGGTAGCTGGAAAGAGACTGGAAAATGAGAAAAGTCAAAAAGACACTGCTTTCCTGATTTTGCTTATTCTGTAAGAATCTCCTAAGCAACTGCCCGAATCTTGATGGCATTTTTACTTCCAGCGTGGAAACGTTAGTATCACAGTCCCTCAGAACTATGAGCACCAGTTAGACAGTACCTAGCAGCAGGTGAGGAGGGAAGCATATGAGGGGCTGGAGAGATGACTCAACAGTTGAGAGCACTGGCTGCTCTTGCAGAGGACCCAGGTCTAATTCCCAGCACACACATGGCAGCTTATTATCACCTGTGACTCCCATTCCAAGGGATCCAGTGCCTTCTTCTGACCTCCATGGACACCAGACATATATGTAGCAAACAGACATACATGCAGGTAAAACATTCATACATAAAAAATAATTTACAAAAATAAAAAGAATATGATATATAAGCTTATATATGATAGATGGATGGATGGATGGATATGGGATGGGTGGGTAAATGTGTGAATGAATATAGGTTAAATAGATGATTATAAAATTAGTGGATAAATGAGTGATATAAAATGACTAGGCAGTTGGATATTATAGAATTTATTGAGGGAGTGAAATAAGAGTTTATATGATGCAAATATTTCAGTCATACTATTGCAGA
Organism: Tokudaia tokunoshimensis; assembly: GCA_036184795.1. NCBI lineage: Eukaryota > Metazoa > Chordata > Mammalia > Rodentia > Muridae > Tokudaia > Tokudaia tokunoshimensis. The sequence continues at coordinate 75,251,203 of BTHU01000022.1, forward strand.
CTTATCTGCCATTTGATTTTCTTTGCCCAGATAGCTTTGCCCATAAAACTAATATGAGACTTTATTTCCAGCCTTATATTAGCAAGGAAGTTGGAGACCAATTTTTCTGAAGACCTTTCTTTCCAGGTTCTTTTTGAGTTGATTATAGAGTAGGGAAAAATTCATCTCTAATATCTAGACTCAAATAAAAGTAAGAAGAGAACTTTATTTCACCTAAAAATGTAATGCCCCTCCATGTGTACCAATTCCTACCCTAGACAAAACATGAGACTGAGTATTCCACCCAGACGGTCCCTATGGAGAACAGAAGATAAACTAACAAATGTCTGACAGTTATTCTTCAAGCAGGAAGAGGAGGCACTGGGCAAAGAGCGTGTTTTCCTAAAGTAGCCTAAAATGACGTGCAGTCATCCAGAATGGAGCCTGGCAAAGCCACAATCTCCAGTCCAGGATTATATCTAATTGCAGACTTCAACGTTTTGTTCATTCAAGAAAAGCATCATTAAGTTCACCAAGCACTTCCTATGGTCCACACAGTATGGCCTGTCTAGCTTTTAGGACCAGTGACAAAGAAGTACATCAGCTACATGGGCACACTGTCCCAACAGCGACTGGGGCTATGTGTATTGCTTTACCCTTCATCCCATTTATAAAGTGAAATCTGCATGTCTCTGTGCCTTAGACCTTATTCACAAACTTTAACCGCTCAGGAAATAACAGAATTACTATTGGGACCTATTTCCCTTTAGACTTTTTTTTTTTTTTTTTTTTTTTATTTATGAGCAGTCTGAACTGTGGCATTATTATTTTTTTTTTAATTTAATTTAATTTTATTTTTTTAATTTACATTCCAAATCACTTCCCCTTTCCCGTTTCCTCCCTCCCCGAAAGTCCCATAAGCCCCCTTCCCTCCCTCTTTTCTCCGTTCAACCCCCTCTCATTACTCTGTCCTGGCGTTCCCCTACATCCAGTCAATATGCACACAATCACATATACGCATTTCTCATTTTAAAAACAAAATAAGATCAAACTCAGTAAAACTCTTTCTTTTTTGATCAGTGCTCATAAAGAACTTTCCCCAGGACTAGGGAGATGGCTACGTAAGCATGAGCACCCTGGGAACTACATAAAATCTAGATGTGACAGTATAGGCCTGGGTGGGGCAGAGGTATGTGGATTAGTTGAGATGGCTGGCCAGCTAAAATAACAAGTTCCAAGTTCACTGAGAGACCCTGTCTTGGAAGAAAAAAAAAAAGGTAAAAAAGTGACTGAGAAAGACATCTTAATATCAACCTCTGGTTTCCACATGCACAGACACACAGATACACTGACAGTTTTCTATGACAGACCACACACTTTCTATGATCATCTCAGAGCTCTCCATACATTTCCCTGGTTACATAGTAAGAGACTCTGCCCTTTCCCCTCCACCTTTCCATCATTTCAATGTGTCCTTCTCTGCTGTGTCTGCCCACAGCTCTCTCTCGAGAGCTCGCTCTCTCTCTGCTCTTAGGCCTCTGGAACCATTTTTCTGAAAGCACCAAGATCTAGGAGAGCCTGACAGAGTAGGAAACCCAGCTCCCAGTCTCAAGTTAACACAGCTTATGTTCCAGATCCCCCAAAGGGATCAGGTAGATGCCAAGGCTTTATCTGAACAACACACCCTGGCTTGCTTCTTCTGCCTTCATGTTCTGCATCCCTAAGCCTTTACTAGGTTGTCCTAGGAACTCTTCCATAATAACCACATACATAGACATTCTCACAGCAGGTGTGTCTGGAGAGATGACCCAAGATGTGTAATATTCCATGGTACAGAATGTACAGGACATGCCGTGATTTACTGAACTGGTGTCCTGTGAATGGTTTGTTCCCTTGTTTCTGACTTTTCCTATCCTGGAGCATGCTGGGCGCACATCTGCACACAGCCGTATTAAAAAAAAGTCCTTAATTGCATCCAATCATGGCCGTTCTAAGAGTTGTATGGCTAAGTTATGTCTGGCTTTCTGCTGTCATAGTTTCAAAATAAGAATGTAAACATGGTTGCAAGGAGCCCACTACCTTTATTAGCTACGTTGAAGATAAATGACTCAGTGTGTTTTGTTTATTTTTCCTGGAGTGAAGATCAAAAAGTCCAACCCACACAACTTCCTGAACCACCCTGGTCTCGGATTCCTAGTTAATCAATGGTTATCACACACTCTAGACTCAACAGACCAGATCCGGCTGGCGTGGGTTAGGACATCTATGCCAGTGCATATGCGCATGTGTGGGATCCAGAGGACAGTTCCGAGTGTCTTTCATAGGGCACCATCCGTTGTGTGACTTTTTGTTGAACCTGTGACAGGACTTCTCAGTGTCATAAGGTTCACCGACTAAGATAGGCTAGTTAGCTAGTGAGCCCCAGAGATTGGCTGTCTCTTTCCCAATGGTTGGGATATAAACATACAGGGAACTCAGGCATCATGCTTGCCGGGCAAGCACTCGCCAATGTAGCCATCTCCAAGATTCTGAAAAGGTTCCGTGTTTACTTTTGTAATGAGGAATGGAGATATGTAGCAATCAACTGAAAAACTTGGAAAGGTTTCTCTTTGTTTCTGTCTTGCCTCCAAGCTTCCTGCCATGGGTCTCTTTGCACAGAATCTAATGCAGTAAATGGGCCTCGTACTTCCCTCCTTAAGTGTAGATATGTGTGAAAAGCCTTCCCTGACTATACATGTCCACTTGCCAAATAGCTTCTAAATGAAGTTTCAGTATTGCAACAGCTTTACCTGCAATGAATGTCCCCAGGGAGACGTAGCACCTCATTGAGGCAGGCAATGAATGCAGACAGTCCACTTACAACACAGAGCATCACATGACAGAAGAGGTGTGGCTATTGCCATCCCTGACTCATGGGGCAGAGATCTGAGAGACAGACTATGAGAAGGCATTACAAACCTGACAGCGATGCCACAACCCTGGACCCAGCTGAGGACAAGTGGAGGCAGAATTTCCTCTGTGTCTTACGCACGGCTTTTCTCTTTTCCAATCATGGTTGGCAAAGGCTAAAACAGATTGACTGACCGACCAACATGTCTCATAGTCTCCCAGGGGTTCATCCCTTCCTGTAATGGAAAGAAAGGTTCCATTAGTTCCTGGGACTTCATATCCTCTAGTTTAATAGAAAATTGGTCTAGCCATCCAGGAAAAGAATAATGAAATTATCTCTAGAGAAATATTAGAGGTGTGTGTGTGTGTGTGTGTGTGTGTGTGTGTGTGTGTGTGTGTGTGTGTTGTATGTGTGTTCATGTGTGTATACACAGAGGCCAGAGAACACCCAAAGAATCATCTGTACAGGAAGGCCTCCACTTCCCTTGACCTGAAGCTCATCAGTGGGGCTAGACTGAATGACAGTAAGCCCCAGGATCCTCTCTGCCTCTCTAGTCCTGAATCATAAGCATCCATGCCCAGTGTCTTTGCATCTGTTCTGGAGATCACACTCGGGCCTTTGTGCTTACTAGAAAATCATTTTACAGACTGAGCCTCCCTCTCTAGCCCCAGCCTCAAGCACCATAGTCTTGGTACTGAGAACGGGAGCCAAATTGAGTCCGACCCTGAACTCTCAAATTCAGAAGAGAACTCAAGATCGAGTCACGATGGCATAAAGGACTGTATTTTTTTCTAAGCTTACTTGGTTCACTCCAAAACAGCTCATGATTAGTAAGTCAGAGGCTGCAGCTTGCTTCCCTTACTTCTGGCCTGGGGCTCTTTCCATTAAAACACTGAAGCCAATGTTATTAGAAACTCGGAGAGTACAGGAGACAATACACCAAATGTCAGGGCCGCCCTGCGATCCTTGCCAACAGCTTAGCTTCCTTAGTTATGATGTCGCTGCTGATTGACAACTATGGTCAGATTGTTAGACCTGGACACTCTTAAGAAGAACAAGCAGGGACACAGTCACTTCATGTTAGCATCACAGCAACCCAAACCATCACTCTGGGAGCATCATTAGCAAGGCTGATGTAAAGAACACAGAGTTCTCCACTCCCAAGTACGTCCCTATTGGCTCAGGGCAAAGCCTGTCCCATCAATCACCATTTTAACAGTTCTGGCAGGAGATGGGAGAGTCTGAACAGTTCTCATCCCTTCAGGTATCTGATTGTTGAAACAATGGAGTCTAAGAACGATACATTGATACATTTCTCCACAGTCTCACGCTGCAACAAGGAGTAGCCCGGGACCTGGTACCAGCCACAGAGGGAGATTGTCACCCTGAAAGAGATCTCAGAGTCCTGACAACTTGCCAGAACACCTTGCAGGAGAAACCAGGAAGCACAATACTGATAGGTCCTTATGGGCAGAATCCCACCTTGGCCAGGACTGCTTAGTTATTCATATTCTTGTCCTCTGTTGAGACCTAAACGCCATGTTAGGACCCCCAGATATGGACCTCAGGTTAAGTCTATTTTCTCTGCTTTTTGATAGCATTTATCTCTTTAACTGCCCACTGAGGATGGTTGACTGAGCCCAGCCTGTAAGGGCTAACAATTGTTAGACACAAACAATTTTCACAACTTTCATTATGTTTGGCCTGACCAAATTCTGGATACTAAACTAAACAATGAATAACTATTTGAAGGGTGGCTTAGTATGTAAAGTGCTCACTGTATAAGAATGGGGAGTGCTGAGTTCAATCCCACCACACACCTTAAAAGCCAGGAAGAGGTTCATGCCTGCCGTCCCAGTTCTGGGGAAGCAGAGATAGGTGGATCCCTGGACAGCCTAGCTATTCCCCAAGCTTCCTTGCTGTCTCCACTCCCCTCACCAGGCTGAACAGCATTTAATCTTTCCTTTCTCTATGTTGTGATCATTGGGAGGCTCCAGAAAGACACACCAGGCCAAACAGTTCCATGTGAGGTTTATTGAGAGAGAAGGGCAACGTAGTGGTGGAAAGAGAAGGAGAGAGAGAGAGAGAGAGGGAGAGGAGAGAGAGAGAGAGAGAGAGAGAGAGAGAGAGAGAGAGAGAGAGAGAGAGAGATCAGAGGGGCATTTCTTTATATATGGACTGTGACATAGTCACAGGTAAAGGTGGGAAGTGAGCCAAGTGGATTCTGGGAATACAGTGGCTGTTGCCTTGGCAATAGGTGTGCAGAGCGCACTGTCACCTATGTGATGTCACAGGTTTCAGAGGTCCTGATACCAACACTCTATACCAGCAGCCAAAATGGAAGAGTGCAGAGCAACCCCAGCTCACGTCACAGAGCATCCTTCACAGGCTGGCTGCTGGCTGACACTTATCATTTGGCCTAGATCCAATCCAGCCCCCTTTGGGTACCGTGTCCTGCTGACCACAGTGACAAGACTATTGACCTTAACAAGATGTGTACCTGCCCCACTAGATATCTAGTACCACCAAGAACAACTACCTAATTAATGATGCTTTCTAAGACCACATAGGTCTTCTAGAAAAGACAGCAGATTTCTTTTCTAGCTTTCAATAGGAGTCCCAGCTTAAACAGCAGGTAGATAGAAAGAAGCCTGAAATTCCGGTCTCTTTCAAAAGATGAAAAGATTTTATGATTTTTTAAATTGCACAACATATGTAAATGTCCACACTGTATGCGATCCTAAGGAATTTATAGAAGACAGAAAAGACCTCTAACTGAGGAGCTCTTGAGAGCTTGGATATGTTGTCCGTGATTCAGTAAATAACCTCGAGCACTGTACACACAAACAGCCCTAATTAAACTCAGTGAATTATAAAAAGGAGAAAAAAGACAAGAAAGGAAAAAGAGGGCAAACATTTTGGGCCGAAGAGAATTCAAATCCCAAAGAGATTGGGCTGAAGCTAAGCAGGAAATGGCTGTGAATGTCATCAAGATATGTCACATACATATATGGAAATAATTCATAAAATTGCTTTAAAACACAAAGCGATTTTAAAATAGTCAACTTCTACAAAACTAACTGACCTCTGCCAAGAGGACACTATGTGCCTCTTATCCTGTGCATTGTAAAAAAGAAAGATGATATCCTACGTACAGCAATATGTTCTCCAGATATTTTCATGTATGTGTTATAATTTTTCATACTGTCATCACTTTTTTCCAGGTACTAGGAAAAAAAATTAAAATCCTCCTGCCTCCCAAGGACTGGAATTACAAAGATGTACTGTCATATCTAACTGTATTTTGTTATTTTGTTTCTTTGTTTGTTGAGACAGAGTCTCACTATGCAGTCCTAGCTGTCTTAGAACTCACTACATGGACCAGACTGAACTTGAATACAAGGAGATCTGCCTGCCTCTGCCTCTTGAGCGCTGAGATTAAAGGAGTGCACCACCACACCTGGCCTTTTGTACCATATTTTATAACTCAGTCTACATCAAGGAACATTTGAGTTGTTTCAAATATATTGATACTATATTTGTAAACCCAGCCCTTTGGAAGTTTGAGGCCCATCTTGTCTGTACAGCAAGATTCTGTTCCCGTAAACAAAACGCTCAGAACAAGGCTGGAGGTTTGGCCTCCAGAGTTAAGAGCACAGGGTTCACTTCCAGCCACCCACGTGATGACTCACAGCCGTGTGTAATTCCAGTTCCAAGGGACCCAATGCTCCACTGGCACCGGGCACACCTGTGGTGCACAGACATGTGTATAGACAAGCCATCTAGACATGTGGAATAAATAAAATGATTTTTACTTTTAAAAAAAAGGTTTTTAAAGTCATTTAGGATCTGTGGGTTCAGCTAACTGCAAAGAAAGGAATATTCTTCCCAGGGAAGGGAGTCAAGGTGCTGTTCCCAGAGGCAATGCCCAATGGGATAGCTGTCAAAGACTGGACTCACAGAATGCTTCTCCCACAGACTGAGGGAGAAACCATCTGTGAGATAAGATCTTTCCACCTTGTCCCTGCATCTGAGGTCTCCTTACACTGAGTTCAACTTACAAAAAGTTACTACTGGAAGGTATTTTAGGTTACTTCAGGTCAATGGTTTTCAACCTTTGTTGCATATTAAAATTACCTAGGCAACTTCTAAAAATACCCATGAAGTCTGAGCAAAGGACCATCTGAGCCAATAGGGACAGACTCTGTGGGTAGGCTCAAACTCTGGAAAGACTGCAGGTCAGCTCACTCACACAATCCCTCAGGCTACTTCTAGACTCTCTGTCACCTCCACACTGTGACATACAATGCGTCTAGATAGCTGGTACGCAATAAATGATGTTAATACTTCCCCATAGTCAGTTCAAGCACTCTGTAACAATAAATTGTTATTGTTGTGGATGTATTTGTATTTTTTGTTGTTGTTTGCTTGTTTGTTTTATTTGTTTGGTTGGTTTTTGTTTTCTTGTTTTTTGGTTTTTGGGTTTTTTTGTTTTTGTTTTTGTTTTTTGAAACAGAGTCTCTCTATGTAGCCCTGGCTGTTCTTGAACTCTCTATGAAGATCAGGCTGGCCTGGAACTCACAAACATCTATTTGCTTCTGCCTCTCATCACTGAGATTAAAGGCACACACCGCTATGTCCCTCTGAAATATCAAAAAACAAAACAAAACAAAACAAAATACCAAGTTCTACAAATAAAGAAAAGAAGAGAAACTCAGCGTAATTGCACATGCTTACAGTCCCAGCAAGGAGGCAGAAGGCCTGGAGTTCAAGGCCAGGCTACAGAGTAAGATTGTCTCAAAAAAAAAAAAAAGTAATTAATAAATGATAGATAAGTGTATAAAATAAAAGGAGAGAATACCATTCCTAAGCACATAAAGGTAACACCTTACACTTTTACATTGTCCCAGAATGTAAAGTAGAAATTCCCAGAGAAATATTAAGAAAAGGAAAATCCAGCCGAATTCCAGTGGAATTCTCTTCCAGTGGAAGAGAAGGAATGCCACAACGAAGCCCATTATTTTATATGCTCATATTTTTTCAAAATAAGTAAATAAGCCTGAGGTTGTAGCTCAGTTGGTGTCAGCCTTACCAAGCATGCACAAGGCGCTGGATTCTAGCACCATCTGAACCAGGGAGTGCTGATGTATTTGTCTTACCCGAGTTCTAGGGAATGGAGGCAGGCCAATCAGATGTTCAAGGTCATCGTTGGTTACATGGTGAGTTGGAAGGCAGCCTGGGATACAGGTGACCCCGATTCTGTAACAAGAATCAATAGATAAACCCTAATACAAGGACAGTGTCCTCATCTTGGGAGACTCTACTCCCTAAGCACTGCTTTTCTGAAATTCTACTGACCAATGAAATCAGATACAGCAAAACAAGAAAGACACTGACTTCATGCTCCCCTGGTAGCTATGGTTTCCTGGTTTGCTTACTGATGTGCCTGTGATAACTTGTGTGATCAGAAGCAACATTCTTTAAAACCCTGAGCCTAAGTTTTGTCATATCCTAGATATAACAGACTCGAATGTAGGGGAGAGGGAATGTGGTGGGGAGGGGGGAGATGATTGATCAACTCATAAATTTTCTGGGAAGGCAGGACGTGGTGTTCTAAGACTACAATATCTAGCAGGCAAACAAATATTTATTGTTATTTTTTTCATTCTTTGGAACCATTTCTCCCAACATTCACTGATAGGAAAGGCAAGGCAAGGTCATGTGCGATACCCCAAGTAAAAGGGGGCGGGTCCTTGGGATTCTAGAAAATACAACAGTCCCAGTAGTGAGACAGAGAGGCCTGGACCAGGAGGAGAGGGAAAGGGCAGGAAGCCAATCTCTCTTACCACAGAGAGAGCTGAACTCTTGAACCATCTAGATGTGTTGTCCTTTGTTTTGCCTTGGCCTGGGTTAGCCAAAAAGCTGTGGGGCGGATGGATGTCCGGGCCTATTTCCTCCCTATTGTTTTTACAGAACTAAATTTTAGAGGACTAATCGTTAGAGTCCTTGTCTCTCTTCCCTACAAGAAGAGGGCTTTGTTAAAATCAACCTCCAGGAATGATGAAATCTTCTCATTTGGGGTCATGATCTGCTTCTGAAGGGAAAAGAAACTGTTGTTTCTTTTTAAGTTTGTTGACAATGTTTCCTCCCTGGGAGCTGAACTAAAGTTGTCTATCCAACATAAGTGCTGGCCACCATGATCTGTGCCAGCATCCAGACACCAGGAAGTAAAGTCTTAGTTAGAAAAGCCTAGAAGAAAGACGTGGTGGATCTTAGCATGGAGAAGGGAGGAAAAGAAAGGACAGAGAGAGGAATAGAGGTGGATGATAGACACACTGTCCTTCAGAGGAGAGCTTTATTAACATAATTGATGCCTCAGGTAGACAGGCAGCATGCTGTTCTAACATACACAGCTGTTTTGACATCTTCCAGTAAATGAGTAACGTGGACATTTCCTATGGTGTGTCTCTATGATTGCCTCAGCCCCTATCTACTGTGAGATATATGATGTTTCCATGTCTGTTTCCATGACATCAGCCCTTGGGTTTCATCTGCAAATTGCTGCCTTCCTAGGAGCTGCCACCCAACACACAAAACTGACAGATTTCTCTGAGGAGCTGCTGTCGACACTGATTCTTCTAGGATTAAAGGATTGAATTCTGTGGTTTTTATTTGCACATAAACTGCTTCAGACTTTTCTTTCAGAAAAACTGCTAAGGTTTCTTCACGAATGTACCATGGCAAACTCACTCTGTATTGTTTTTTATAAGTCCCCTGAGATGGTGCAATGTTCTGGGAAGTACTCCAATACCAGGTCAATGTGTGAGATGAATACAAGGTTCTTGTGCCGTTTCCCTGTCCAAAATACTTTAATATGGACTAGGATGTCGTTCAATAAGGAGAGTCCTCCATTAGCATCCACAAAGACCTAAGTTCAACTCCCAGTACAACATGAGCTCCATGTAATGACTGATGTTTGTAATCATTGCACTTAAAAAAAGGAAGATCAGAAGCTCAAAATCATCTTCAAATAGTGAGTTGGCAACCAGCCTGTGCTACGTCATGAGACACAGTCTGAAAAAATATACTTAAACAAAGGGCAGATCTGATTGATATTAAACTAATGAGAACAGGTAGGGCTTAGGGTTACTATTGCTATAGTGAAACATCATGATCAAGGCTGCTCGGGGAGGGAAAGATTGATTGGCTTATGTTTCTACATCACTCACTGCTCATCACCGAAGGAAGTCAGGACAGGAACTCAAACAGGGCAGGAACATGGGGACAGGAGTTGAACAGAGGCTATGGAGGGGTGCTGCTTAGTGTCTTGCTCATCTTGGCTTGCTCAGCCTGCTTTCTTTCTTTCTTTTTTTTTTTTTTTTTTGTGGTTTTTCGAGACAGGGTTTCTCTGTATAGCCCTAGCTGTCCTGGAACTCTCTCTGTAGACCAGGCTGGCCTCGAACTCAGAAATCCGCCTGCCTCTGCCTCCCAAGTGCTAGGATTAAAGGCGTGCGCCACCACCGCCCGGCTCAGCCTGCTTTCTTATAGAATCTAGGACCACCATCCAAGGAATGGCCAACCCTAAAATGGGCGGGGCCCTCACCCATCAATTGTTTTTTTTTTTTTTTTTTTGGTTTTTTCGAGACAGGGTTTCTCTGTGTAGACTTGGCTGTCCTGGAACTCAATTTGTAGACCAGGCTGGCCTCGAACTCAGAAATCCTCCTGCCTCTGCCTCCCAAGTGCTGGGATTAAAGGCGTGCGCCACCACCGCCCGGCCCATCAATTGTTGATTGCAAAAATGTCCTATATCAGACAGATCACATGGAGGCAGCTTTCTCAATTGAGGTTCCCTGCTTTCAGAGGACTCTAGCTCGTGTCAAATTGACATAAAACTGAACAGCACAGGTAACAGAGCTGATCTTAGCCAAAGGCCAGGAAACAATTGCATATTTACTCCTTAAAAGAGAGACTCTGAGTAAGCTTGGGTCTAGCCAGGTAGGCTAAAGGGGAGAAAAGGGAGGTCACAGGGATTTGCACTGACAGTCTGTGAGAAGCAGTCCTGGGAGCAGAAGGTGGCTTCTCAGGCAGTAGCAGTTACTGCAAGTGACAGTGTGCAGCTTTGGACACATAGCGGGATGCTGTTTCCTGGGGAGTTGCTCAGTGCAGGGAGAGATCCAGGGTTGCTGTTCAGTGCCATCTGCATACATCTGACGTGTTTTCATATGAGCCTTGGTTTCTCATCAGCAAAGTGGGAGAGTTGCCTTAGCAGATCTTGACATTTTCACTTCTTCTTCTTCTCCTTCTCCTCCTCCTCCTCCTTCTCTTCCTCTTCTTCCTCTTCTGAGTAGCTACTTCTCTTCAAGCACCCTTTTAGATAATAAGCCCAATACTAAACTCCTATGAACAGCTAGGATTATATTTTTCAAAGTCACCCAGAAAAATGGTAGCCTTTTTGTATGTAAAATGAAGTAAAATGTTTCAAAGCAAGTAACTTCTGCTTGTTAAATGGTCCTAAGTAGTTAAATCTCATATGCACAATATTTGATTAAAATACACTATCTTGTCTTTCTTAAAGCACTAACATCATTTTTAAAGGCTTGCTTTAATTATAATATACTGCCCAAATAAATGTATCAGATCCACCAAGAGACAGAAAGAGAGAATATTTTGTTTTTTTCTCTTATTCACTTTTTGGGGAGAGCCTCACATAGCTCAAAATGACCCTGAATTTCTCATCCTCCTGCCTCTACCTTCTAAGTGCTAGGATTATAGGCATATGCCACTATGTCTGGTTTTATGTGGTTCTAGGGATCAAACCCATGCTAAACAAGCATTCTACCTAATAAACCACATCCCCAGCCTTTCTCTTGGTTCTCTTGAAAAAGTTCCTATTACTTAGCACAATCCTAAACAAAAGCAGGGTCTCCATAAATCCTGAATGAGTAATTAAGTGAGTCTGAGGTAACCTACCTCTTCTGGCTCCTTTTGTTTGTTTCATTTAGTTTTAGGTTTTGGTTTTGGGTTTTTTTTGTTTGTTTGTTTTGTTGTTGTTGTTGTTTGTTTGTTTGTTTTTTGAGACAGGTTTTCTCTGTGTAGCCTTGGCTGTCCTGGAACTCACTCTTTAGACCAGGCTGGCCTCAAACTCAGAGATCTGCTTTGTCTCTGCCTCCCAAGTGCTAGGATTAAAGGCATGCACCACGTGGCCTCTTCTGACTTCTTGAGGGTATCTCTCCTAGTCTTACCCGCCTTTGCTCAAACTGACCTCTGCATCTTCCTTTCAGTCCTAGTCCTTTGTGGCATCCCAATTTAAAGGACCAAGAATTACTTGTCCAGATGTGATCTGTCTACAGTAGAATTAATTTATTCCTGTGTGAGAAAAGAAATTCCTCACTGGACTGGAGTATGCTTTAGGGTCCAACTCGGAGCACCTGCTTTCACCAGCCTTTCCTTATTCTGTGTCCGCAGTTGCAGGCCTGGTTGGATTTGGAATAGGCTTAACTACTCTCTGAAAAATGAGTGATCTCTGAACAGTGACTTCTGCTGACAGTCTGTGCTCTTCCTCTGACAGAGGACCTGCCTTCATTCCTAGCATCCACAGCTAACAACTGTCTGTGACTCCAGTTCCAAGGCATCCAATGTCCTCTTCTGTCTGGCCTTATGGGCACTATGAACATATTTACATGCATACATACATACATACGTATGTATGGTACACAGACATATATGCAGGCAAAACATTCATACACATAAAATAAAAATATAATCTCAAAAACTATTTTAAGGAGTAAGTCATGAAATTAATTCAGAAAGTCCAGAATGTTTGCAGACATTCCCATCCACTTGGACCAAACTCATATTCCTGCGGTCTTTGATGGAACCTTGATCATCACTGAAGGATCTTCCTCTAATGCTTCCCCTGCATGGTGTACCAACAGTCCTCCCATGTGAGTACTATCTGCTCTGCATTCCATACCTGGAGCATGGAATGGCACAAACAGGTGAAAGAGATCTCTTTTTCCCTTCATGACTGAGGATGAAATAAATAGACATTAAGCCCTCAAAGTGATAAAATATCAGAATGATGAAGTCTCTTACCACTTCTTCCCTAGTCTGTTGAAGCCTGCACAGTGAACCATAGAGAAAAGGAGGAGGAGGAAGGGGAGGAGGGGGAGGAAGGGAAAAGGAGAGAAAGAGGAGGAGGGAAGGAGGAGGAAGAGGGGACGAGGAGAAAGAGGAGGAGGGAAGGAGGAGGAAGAGGGGACGAGGAGAAAAAGGAGGAGGAAGAGGGGACGAGGAGAAAAAGGAGGAGGAAGAGGAGGCAGAGGAGAAGGAGGAGGAAGAGGAGGAGGAAACAGGCCCCAGAAAAAGACTCAATCCTGGGGGAAACCTTGAAGGACAGGACTGCCTGCAGTTGCTGCTGTTTCAGAGACAATGTATCTCTGAGACTTCAACCTCCTGGTTTTGTTGTTTCTTTACATACTTGTTAACCCCGAGTAATTTCATCCACTGACACATTATGGAATTTAATAACAAAGTGAAGAAAGTCTTCTTTTCGGTTACCCCAAATCTTGGAGATGTACCAAAGATGCTAAATTTGTTCTCAATACTAGCTGCAAAGAACGGACCAACCAAGTCAGCTCCATCTCTGGTCATCAGGAAGTGGTTTGTACAAAGTATCAACATGTGTCAGACAAAAAAACCTTTGGTCTTTTGTTTTCTCTTTAGAGTGCTGGTTATTGCACTAAGGCCTCCCACAGGTGAGACAAGATCTGAGCTACATCGCCCACCCCTTATAATGTGCCTTTAAAACGAGACCTACTTTTTGCTTTCCCTTCATGAGACTCTGAAGTTCTTGCTTTCTTCACAGGACTGCTTTGGTTGTTGACTTGAACATTTGGAGTGAATCCGCTAAATGCCTGCTTCTGACAGGAAGTTGCTAAGTCCCCATACATTTGCTGCCTCTAATTCTTGGCACAATGACTTGCAGGTCACAAGCATTCCAGAAATACTTGCTGGTGGGAAGAGCCTCCCAAGTTTCACTGGAATAACTAAAATTCACTCCTCTAGGCTGGGCAGTAATTAAATTTCCTGAGTGGTGGAGTAGAGATCCCTTTTTTCTTTGAGACAGTGTCTCCCTAGGTGACTCAAGCTACCCTCTCTCTGACTATCCTGACTCAGTCTCTCTTGTAATGAGCTTTGGTGTTTTGTTACTGTTGGTTTTAAGATTTACTTATTTTATGTGTGTGTATATTGTCTGCATGTATGTATATGTATCACAATGCAATGCTCATGGAGGTCAGAAGATTGTGTTAGAGTTCCCTGGAAATGAAATTGACAGGCAGCTCAGAGCCAACATTTGGGAACTTGGAATTAAACCCAGGGTCCTCCGGAAGAGCAGCAAGTGGTCTTTACAGCTGAGCCATCTCTGCGGCATGTTTGTTGTTTCAAACAACTGTTTTAAGGACATTTTAGTAAGACTGTTTTCATACCACCAGGACACCTCAACATCCAAGAGAGTCATGATAGTTAAACACAGAAGAAAAATAAGAATGGAGAAAAAAAATGAGATATCGCATTCACTCTGAGAGGAGACCAAGTGACCTGGCAGGCTTGCCTCAGGAATACACCTCAAATACTCCTATAGGTGGAAGCCATTCAGTGAATGACTTGGAAATCAGAGAGCCACAGGGCTGATTATCAGTAAGGAATATTCACAAGTCCACAATGACTTGATTAATTTGTTTTGTGAGATCAAGACAGGAAAAATATGCCTTGTGGGTTAAGAGTTCTGTATGCAGGTAAGAGTTAAGTTCCTATTTGTGTCTCGCTTGACCTATCTACACCAGCTGTGCTTGAACATACATGGGTGGGAGGTATGTGGGCAGGAAACACCTCAGGATATATGCTTGCCCCTGATTGGGCCTGATGGAAAATACGGTGGTCTCATGGGGTTGCCTTTTTAAGCCTCTGCAAGGTGCGACTTGTGATCATTTTCTGGGAACCCCAGAGATGGACCTGGCCTGAGAGACCATCAATCTTGCTACTGTTTAATTAAAGCTTGCTTCAAATTTGGCTTTAAACTGTGGTAATAGTTTTATTCTTGACCAGTAGGACTAACATTTCTTCCACCAACAAATAGAAAGATAAGACAATTTCCCTAAGAAGAACTGCAAACAGTAAGTGTGAAAGAGGAAAAGAAAACAGAAACTACTCAGAGTGACTCAACAAGAAGTCCCCCCCCTTTCCTGGGGCAGGAGCATTGCTAACACAAACATTAGAGGGTGAGACTTCAAAGAGGACAGGATATCAGGGTATCCTCAAAGAAGTTTCCTCTAAAATACTTATTCTTGGCTTTAGTGGTTTTAACATATATCCACAGAGACTGGTGGACATCTTTAACCCCAGCACTTGGTATAGGCAGGTAGTAGGGTCAGGAGTTTCAAGGCAAGCCTTGACCTACATAAGAGTTTGAGGCTAGTCTGAGCTACATGAAACCCAGTCCCCGTCCCGCCCAAAAAAGCAAATAACACACACACACACACATTTTTTGCTACTGCTGTTCTCAGTTTTCAGAAGGTAGAATTAATTATTTTCTCCATGATAATAAGCTGAACTACACATGGTTCCTTTCTAAAGAATCTAAGGTTGGTGGGAAATATGTGTTCTTTACAATAGCCAAAAAAGGGGGGGGGGGAAGGGTAAAAATAATCAGAGTTCATATAGACAGTGAGAAGTTTGTCCCCCCACTGTGATACCCTAAGATGACACTTCGCTGTGGTGTTCTCCTTGTCAAAATTCATGTGACATTATTTCGTCTGGACTTAAGAGATTATGAAAAGAAAACGTGAATTGAGAAACATCCAAAATGCCTGCAAACAGTTCTTTAGAGCATCAGGGTCATGAAAGATAAAAATGACTGAGATATTGTCACATTTCTTAGGTTTGAGAAGAGATGGGACAGCTTAGTCCTGACACAGAGAAGGACATTAAGAGGAAAAGCAATGGAACCTAAATAAAGTCACAGTCTTGGTAACAAGATTGTATTAATGTTAACTATTAGTTACAGTCTTGGTAACAGGATTGCATTAACGTTGACTATTAGTTTTACTGCCTCCTTTCTATAATTTATTTACATTAAGTGCAGGGGGGCAGGGCATGTGACCCTCTTACTTGCTTTAGAATTCTTCTGGATAACTAAGGTGATTTCAAAATAAGGTTTTTAAAAAGCTAACTAGTCTAGTCGCTTTCTTTTACATAGAAGAAATGCAAGCAGTGAACATGCCAGCTGGGGCATATAGTAAGTTTGCTACTCTGTCTCAAAACAAAACAAATAAGTTGCAATTTGTTCAGTCTAGGTATAAGATCAAGAGGGAATATTTATAATTATCTGAGAAACATCTAGCATAATCCTCCCCCTCCAACTATCTACAAAAGGTTGGATCTTCTTCTTATACTTCAACCCCAGCATTTATCACAGTACAAAGGATACAGAATCACGTAAGAATCCACCAGGCAATTTTCTGTTTAGAAAATTGTGGTTATTTGCATTAAAATGTTGTTTATAACACATGGACTAATTCTTATTTTCAAATAAAAATTAAATAGACTTTTAAATCTTGCAATTTTAATTTCATATGCACTAAATATAGAAAGAGACAGCCCATCTTTTAATTAGTTCTTCAAGTGTCTTTAGTAGCCCTTAAGAGTGCAAGGACAGGCTGGAGGAGGGAAGCTCAGTGGGTAAAGTGCATACACCATAAACATTAGGACCTGAGATATGACCTCGAGTTCCAGATGAAAGATCAGTGCAGAGACCCCTATTTGTCAGCTCAGTGCTGGGGATCAGAGACAGGAAGATTCCTGGAGCTCACCGGTGGGCCAGTCAAGACAAACCTATGTGTTCCAGAGTCACGGAGACTGTCTCAAACATAAGATAGAAAGCTGGTAGAGTGGTGTATGCCTTTAATCCCAGCTCTTGGAGAAGAGAGGAGAAGAGAGGAGAGGAGAGGAGAGGAGAGGAGAGGAGAGGAGAGGAGAGGAGAGGAGAGGAGAGGAGAGGAGAGGAGAAGAGAAGAGAAGAGAAGAGAAGAGAAGAGAAGAGAAGAGAAGAGAAGAGAAGAGAAGAGAAGAGAAGAGACCCCTGGATTTATAATAATATTGGAATTAATAATGAAAGCTTTGTCACTGTAGTAGGTCCCTCTGGGGTGAGTGTGAAGTTTGCCCATTTTTATTATTATTTAATTCTTATTTCATGTGCATTGGGTTTTCTGCCTGTACGTCTGTCTGTATAAGGATGTGAGAAGCCCAAGAACTAGAGTTACAAAAACAGGTATGAGTTGCCCTGCAGGTGCTGGGAATTGAACCCAAGTCCTCTGGGAGAGCAGTCAGTGCTCTGAAGCACTGAGCCATCTCTCCAGCCCAAAGTTTGCCTTTTTAAATATCAAATTTTATTACACTTTTGTCATCCCCCCCCCGTGTGTGTGTGTGTGTGTGTGTGTGTGTGTGTGTGTGAGAGAGAGAGAGAGAGAGAGAGAGAGAGGAGAGTCATATGTGGAGGCTAGAGAACAACTTACAGACTCTGTTCTCTTCTTATACCACGTGTGTACTTGGAATTGAACCCAGGTCAGCATGTTTAGCGGCAAGCCCCTTTACCTGCTGAGCCTCTTTTTTTTTTCAAAGCTAGGGAAACATTTTCAAATGTGGGTTAAGTTCCCAGCCTGATTTTAAGAAGAGGTAACTACAAAAGGTGAGGATGTTCTTGTACAGTTGAACTCCTGAAAAGCAGCGGGAGTGTCAGAGAGGAGGAAAGACACAAAAGCAAACCCGAGCAAACCCTCTGGCTTCACCCGCTGTCAGCCCCTTGCTTTATCACCAGGTTGAACAGTCATGTCGGTTGCACACTGATGAGCCAGTCAGACCACAATTGCATCAGGTGGTTTCCTGGAACATAGAGGCTATTTCTTTCCATCTTAAACTGTTGAAACCATCTGTCCTTTGCTTAATTCTGTGCAAGTGTCCCATGGGTGACCTTCTACTGCTAGAAAACCAAAATCGCATCCTCCTCCTGCCTGACAATTTCTGGTCAGGCATCCCATGAAGCTTGATTGCATGGGCCACTAACCACTTGACTTCCCTGCCTTCGATCAACCTCTCCTCATACCTCACAACACTATTTCTTCACCCCATAAATGCTCCTCCGAGCGCATACAATGACTGCCCTCCATCACCACATTCATTTCCACCTCAGGATTAGATTCTTTCTCCTTTGCTCATCTTGTCAGTGGTTGGCATACTGTGAGGAGCAGAACGGACTTGGTTTTGTAACACACGCAAACACCAAAAACAGATACCTGGTCTCTAAGGTTACATGAGCATGCTGAATTATACCTCCTTTATGAGAAAGTGTTGGTCACTTACTTGATGCAGACAGATGTCTCTGCAGCACCCACTACCAACACCACAAAAGAAAAAAAAAAGCCTGTTGCTAATGAATATGCAACCCATTCCATTCCTGTGGCCTGGTGACTCATCAAGTGCTGCCTAGCTGGCCGTGATTTGCCTGGAAATACCTCAGCCAGTCAGACTTGGGATTTACCACTAGATACCGCTAGATCAAATAAACCAGGATCGAGAGTTTCATCAAATAAACCAGGATCGAGAGTTTCGCCAAGCTTCAACTGACGTCTCTCAAGGGATAATTGTCTACCTTGGTGCAAAAACACTTGGCACATAAGATTAGGTTCTTAATTACCATTTCAGTGCCCCCCCCCTTTGGAAGATGCCCAAGAGCCTTTCATCCATAAGTCCTCTCTATAAGCATGAAAAAATAACTTTGACATTCCTTCACCTGTGTATGTGTGCTTGTGTATGTGTGCATACATGTGTGTTTGGGAACGGTTGCGCATGGACATTGAAGATGCCTCTGATCAGCAACTTTTAAATGGAGATGAAAATCACTTTTTGAAGGAGGTCCTTGGCTATCTGGAGAGAACTTCAGGGCAGAAGGAACTGGAATATAAAGACCCTGAGCTTTGTGGAAATCAAAGTTGGCAAAGCAATGGTCTATCTCAGTAAGGATGCTAGGAGGAATGGAGATAGACCAGGCACAGGAACAAATCCACATGGAAGGCCTCAGGAAGGCCAGGGCACATTAGCCTGTAGCCTCAGTCCTGTGCAAGAAACGGAGGAAGGCTATCCATATTCAATGCCACATTCTAGATCATTCTGGCTATTATGTTAATCACAGACATTGTCGTGGACTATCCACCAGAAAAGACTGCTCTCACACAGGTTTAAGCCAGTAGAAAGGCTTTATTAGCCCGCCAGTGTTCAGGATCCCAGAGAGCCTTTCTCAGAGTGAGCTTTTAAACACAAAAATCATGTCCTGGGTCAGTTAACAAGAACAGTTAGCCAGAAGTGGAACTACTGAAGCCAAAAAGCAAGGTTGGTACATTCAGAGACTTCATCTGGACTTTGATGGATTAGGCCTTTGTTTTTGTCTTGGCAGGTGGTGCTGCTACCTGCTGAGTTTTACAGCCTGAATGGTACTTCCATCATGGAGTCAGGTGTGCTAAGGTCTGGGGGCCTGTTACAGACACTGCGAACACGAGTGTGCCCCCCCCCCATTGCCTAGTGAAGCCCGGGCAGGCGCCCACTGAGATGCACTGTTCCCTCCAGCTTGTCACCTCCACCACAATGACTTTGAATTTCTAATCTTCCTTTCTATATGTCCTAATTTCTGGAACTCCAGGCCGGCATCACTATGCCTGACTTAATTTAAGCAACAGCAAAGGTTAATTGCCAACAAGACAGAATCTCGAATAACCTGAGAGTTGAGCCTCCGGGCATGCCTGTTAGGATTATGTTGATTACATTAATTGCTTCAGAAAAAATCTGAGCTGTGGGCAGCACTGTTCCTTGCACAGGAGATTCCGGACTCCATAAAGACGAGAGTGAATGGAGCTGTAAGCATGCATTCATTATGTTTCTGTTTTCAGAACACTGATTTGATGTGATTACTTGGCTTCAAGTTCCTGCTGCCCCTAAGTTTCCTGCTATGAACCTTGAGCAGTGAGCTAGAATAAGCCCTTTTCCCCCTAAGTTGCTTTGGCAGGATATTTTAGCACAGCAATAGAAAAGTCAACTGTTCAGACAGGGCTGGAAAGATGGTTCAGTGGTTAAAAGCATTTGCTGTTTTTGCAGAGGGCCAAAGTTCAGTTCCCAGTCAGGAGGCTTACACTAATATAATTCAGGGGATCCAGTGCCCTGAAAAAACAAAAATTTTAAAGAAAATAATTAAGACAGTAGCCTTAATGAGTTTGGAGTAGAAATTAAAACCAAGACACTGAAGAATATTCTCGATTCCTGGCCACTGACTCGAACAGCTGACAGTCTCGACAAGTTCGTTTATTTGATTATTTATGTAGAAGATTCAAATTTCAGTGAAAAAGAATATATATTTTTTTCATCAGAAAGAATATATATTCCTAGTATTATTTCCTTCAAGTCCACAGAATCCTAGGCCTTTTCAATGGTGATTAAGCTTCTATGAATTACGGGGAGTTTCTGCCTAGGAAATTCAAAACTATTTAAAAAAAAAAGACAGCTTAAAGAAAAAGATGAGAAGAAAGCAGAAAGTGACACAGGCCTGTAGTTTCACACACTCAGAACGCTGAGGAAGGGAGATTCCTAGAACTTGAGAGTTCGGGAAGAACCTCAGAAACCTGTCTCAAGGGGCTGGGACAATGGTTTTGTGCCTTGGGCTATGTCAGCTTTCTATCTGCCAGGAAAGCATCTCCAACCACATGCCTTCAAGATGCATGTGATAAGGAAACAGACATCAGAGGAGAAGGATGAATTTGAGCTATGTAGAAAGAAGCACACTGGCCTTATAAGGAACTATGTCCACACAGAGATACACTCCTCTAGTGGAAGACTGTGCCTTGTGGGCAAGAAAATTGTCTTTCACCATTAGATCCCACCTGGTGTGCATTGCATAACTTACGTTCATTTAACAAAGAATCTGGTGGGTGTTTAGCAAATAAATGTGTGTGTGTGTATGTGTGTGTGTGATATAGGTGTATATGTGTGTGTGTGTGTGTGTGTGTGTGTGGTATAGGTGTGTGGTGTGTGTGTGTATGTGCATGTGTATGTGTGTGTGGTGTGCGTAGTTATGTGTGGTGTGTGTGTATGTGCATGCGTGCATGTGTATGTGTGTGTGTGTGTGTGTGTGTGTGTGTGTGTGTGTGAGAGAGAGAGAGAGAGAGAGAGAGAGAGAGAGAGAGAGAGAGAGAGAGAGAGAGAGGAGTGTGCATGCTTGTATTGTGGATGGGGGAATGAAGGTTGCTATCAGGTATCTTCCTCAGTCTCCACCTAATTGTTAATACAGAATCTGTTACTGAACCTGGGCCCCTGGTTCAGCCTGATTGGCTTTGAGTTCTGGGCAGCCATCTGTCTCTGCTTACAAGTTCAGGGAATATAGACCCATCCCGCTGTTCTTGGCTTCTTATATGGACACTGGGGGTTCTGGCCCCAGTCTTCCCGGCTATGCAACCAGCATATTACCAATAAGCTTTCTCTCCAGCCTAGAGTCACCCTGCCTCATTTTTTTACTTCGTGGATGTCTCAGTGGGTTCTTTTTTTTTTTTAAGCTTTATTGGATGATTTATCTATACCAAAAAAATATCTGGGTATGGTTGTGTATGCCAACAATTCCAACACTTAGGCTGAGGCAAAAGGATCACAAGTTTGAGGCCAGTCTGGGTTACATAAGGAAACTCTATCGACCTGTTTTAAAAAAATATATATATGCTTACTTTCATGTAGCATCACCCTAAGGTGCTAACATACACATCTCCTCCACAAACTTCCTTGGGTTTTGTGAGGGGGAGTTTTGTAGAATGTCCTGTTTGTTTGGATTTTTGTATGTCTGTTAAGATGTTCGCTTGTTAATATATGTTCTTAACATATTCTGACGTACACACTATGGAGCTGGAGAGATGGCCCCAGTGGTTTAAAAGCACTAGCAGCTCTTCCAGAGGACCCAGATTTGATTCCCAACATCTACATGGTGGTTAGCAATCATCTCTAACCCCCATTCCTTGAGATCCAAACCTTCTTCTGACCTTCTCAGGCGCTTGTAAATGCATATACCCACACAAACACACACTCAGATACATACACACACACACACACAAATAAAGCTCCTGGCCCTCACCATTCTGCACTATGACCCTAAACACTCCAGATGCCTCATGTAGATGGATACACTCCCCCGATCTATTGGCTAGTTATGGACCAGTGTGTTCCGAACCAATCTCTCTCAGAACCACACAGGATGCTACAACCTCTCCTTCAACACAGAACATTTTGGATAGTTATATATAAATGCACTTAAATAAATACATCATAAATCACAACCTCCCAGGCTGAGATCTTGCTAGGCAACTGTGTTGTGCAACTCTGATTAAAAATGACTGAATTCAAACCGATGAGCTATGGTATCTAACCACTCAGACATAATCCAGTTTGGCTGAGATCCCAGCAGAGAGGTCAAAAAGGCTGATCAGTGCATATTGGCATAGTCAGGGCTGGCCCCAAGCAAGGGCCCATTAGCTATGGGGTAAAGCACATTGTTCAAACGGACAAGGCATACGTCACCAGGGGCAAATGAACAATGAACACTCTCACTTCCAAAGGCAGACTGGTGTCCATGGCCAGGAGCTTTGGCAGGCAGAGTAAGATGTACAAGCTTCAGTGAGTCTGATGGAGTAAGAGTGTGGGGTAAGCATGTGGCTGCCTAGAGACATTCATTGGAGGGAAATGGCATAAAGAAAATGAAATTGCAAGTATCTATCTGTACTGGCCGGTTTTGTGTCAACCTGACACAGGCTGGGGTTATCACAGAGAAAGGAGCTTCAGCTGAGGTGAGGAAATGCCTCCATGAGATCCAGCTGTGGGGCATTTTCTCAATTAGTGATCAAAGGTGGAGGGCCCATTGTCTGTGGTTCCATCTCTGGGCTGGTAGTGCTGGGTTCTAATAAGAAAGCAAGCTGAGCAAGTCAGGGAAAGCAAGCCATTAAGTAACGTCCCTCCATGGCCTCTGCATCAGCTCCTGCTTCCTGACCTGCTTGAGTTTCAGTCCTGACTTCCTTTGGTGATGAACAGCAATGTGGAAGTATAAGCTGAATAAACCCTTTCCTCCCCAATTTGCTTCTTGGTCCTGATGTTTGTGCAGGAATAGAAATGCTGACTAAGATACTATCTTACTGGGAACTGAGTCTAGATGGCTTGGCCCAAATGCTTCCTGCCCCATGCTCAGGAGAAACCTCAGGCAAGAGTGATGCTTTGTTTGGCTCTCGGCCTCTTTTACCTCATCACCAAGCACAGCTGAGAGTATCTTTCCTTGAAATTATTTAATGAACCATACTGGAAAAGGTGGCCAACTGTTTAGGGTAGCAGGGACCATTAATTATAGTATCATATAACCTATGTTTGTGGGTTGTTTTTTTTTTTAATTTATTTATTTATTATGTGTAAGTACATTGTAACTGTCTTCAGACACACCAGAAGAGGGCATCAGATCCCATTACAGATGGTTGTGAGCCACCATGTGGTTGCTGGGATTTGAACTCAGGACTCTAGAAGAGCAGTCAGACTGAGCCTTCTCTCCAGCCCCAGGTTGTTTTGTTTTTATCAAACTATTGTTTGTTTGTCTAATATTTTAATTGGCATGTATTCATAGTAGTACATGGTCCTGGGTTGTGAAATGCCATTTTCATTTAAATATATAATATATTTTAAGCATATTTTCCCCTTGCCCTGCCTAAACCGTCCCCCATTTTAAAGCTCCCATCTTCGCATTAATTTTCTTTGTTCTCTTGACAGCGCAATGGTTGGTATTGTCAAGTTGATGTAATCTAGATTCACTTGGGAGATGATCCCCTGGGCATGATTGTTAGGGATTATCTTTGTTATGTGGGAAGATTTTTAATTGAGGAACTATTCCCCGGGGAAGGAATCTTAGACTAAGTAAAATGGAGAAAGCTCTAAATAAAACGAAATAGAACTGAGCAAGCATCTGACACCTTGTCCCACTTGACTCTGAATGCCATGTGAGCAGCTCCCCCAAGCTCCTCTTGCTTCTGTGGCACCCCTGCCATGACAGACTGTGTCTTCCTTTGCCCTCTATTGCTATGAGAAGACACCATGACCAGAAGCAACTTGGGGAGGAAAGGATTTATTTTCAGTTATTGTTTATAGTCTACAAATTACAACAGGAATTAGGAGCAGGAACCTGGAGGCAGGAACTGAAGCAGAGATTACGGAGGAGTGCTGCTTACAGGCTTGCTTCTCATAGTTCCCTCAACTTGCTTTATAAATAATCCAGGATCACCTGCCTAGAGATGGTACTTCCTCCAGTAGGCTGGGCCCTCCCACATCAATCATTAATGAAGAAAATGTGCCATAGACTTCCTAAGACCCATGAGCTAGACAAACATTAATGTCTGGGGCTGATTTAATTCACTCTAATATGATTCTATTTAGCTGTATCTACTCTCTTGCTAACTTTGGTCTTTATGGCTGAAAAAGAATTTCACTGTGTCTACAAACACTTTCTTTATCCATACCTCTGGGGGAGAGGGTGCTGTTAATTCATGGTATTTTTGTCAGACTCTCACTATATAAACTAGTCTTGTATTTATCATCCTCCTGCCTGGGACTCCCAAGTGCTGTGATTACAGGTATTAGGTTTCAAATCAAAGCAGATGGACTATGGAGACCAGTTTCTCCCAGCATTCCTCAGTCCCTACCTGTTTCAGGCTTGCATACCACTTCACCTACCCTACACAGGTATATTCATTCTATTCAGGTATATTCCATCACACTTTGCTTCAAGGAAACTGATAGACCAGGATCAACACATGTAGTTGTCCTGACCTCTACATGTATGCTAGGGCACACTCACCCCTCCACATACAGAATCAAGGTTTTGTTGTGAATGGAGTCTAGGCTGGGTGTGGTGCTGTGTGCCTATAACCCAGCACTTGGAAGGCTGAGACAGGAAGATCACAAGTTTGATGGCAGCCTGGGCTCTATATATATTTAATTACCCTGTCTCAAAAAAAGAAAAAACAAAGCCAGCAGAGGTGACATACCTTTAATCCCAGCATTTGGGAGGCAGAGGCAAGCAGATCTCTGAGTTCAGGGTCAGCCTGGTCTACAGAGTGAGGACAGCCAAGACTACACAGAGAAATCCTGTCTTGAAAAATCAAAAAGAAAAAAAAAAGAAAAACCAACAAAAGCCTATTCGTTTAAAATTAACAATTTTATTTCCCAAATATACAAACTTGACAATCTGTTGTTTCTTGTTTAAAGGAAGATAATACAGTGTTTTCTGCAAGGAGCTGAGAGGTGCGTCAGCCATAAATCTCAATAAAAGACCCTGTGGTCCAGTAAAATGACTGACTGGTTCTGGCACTGACAAATCTGGCAGCCTGGGCTCAGTCTCTGGAGGCTGGAAGAGATGGATTCCTGCCAAGCTGTCCTCTGACCCCTACATGTGTGCACCCCCCACCACCGCAAATGTGCACTGACATACAAACACACTGACACAAACACGCACACACACAGACATACCAACATACACACACACACTAAATGCTTAGAAAGAAAATTGACACTTGTGCCCGCAAAAGACTCAGAAGCAAGTTCCGCCGCTATATCTCAACCAGGTTTTTATTGTTCTTACAACTGCAAAATATACAAATTTCTGAAAGGCATATCCTGTTTAAAAGCTTGCATAGCTTCTTCCCAGGTCATTGACAGAGACAATTACACAGAACATGAAGAAGTCATCAGTCACACATTGAAAGGCCCCAAACCAATGAACAATTAAACCCAATCTATACAGCTTTCTAGTTTTAGGCTCCCTTATACATATTAAATAAATAAATAGCACATCTGCTATCAAAATAATAAAAAAATAAATTTCAAGTATTACAAATGAAAATATCATTGGCGTGGTTCCAACAGTTTTTCTTCTCCCCATAAATCAAGGATATTGCCCATTGTTGAAGGAAAGGGGAGAAATTTACCCCAAAAACAAATATGCAAGGTTAAAAACATTGGTCCCCATTTTATTTTGTTGTTTTGGGTGGGAGAGTGGAAGTTCTGTGGGTGCTATCCACTCCATCCACCAAGTCACTGGCTTTTGAAGGAAGAAGCCATGTTCCACCTGCTTCAAGATCTCTTGGGCCTGGTCTTATTCATAGGTGTTCACAGAATGTGAAATCACATTGGGCAAAGTTTCCTCTTGATGTACTGACTCGTAATCACCCCTACCTGTCTCAGCCTTGAGAGTCTCTATGTTGTAAGAGCTGGTTCTGTAACTATAAAATGGATGTGGTCAGAGGAGGCATCTAAGAAACCACCTTCAGGTACAAAGCCACAGTACCAGGCATGGTGGTGGCTCATGCTTATAACCCGAACAGCTAACATTTGGGAGGCTGAGACAGGAGGATGGCCGTGAGTTTGAGGCTAGTTTGGGCTACACAGTTCTGATCCTGCTCCCCACCCACCCCCACCCCACCCCCAAAAGCAATGCTGCAGGCCCTCAGGTCCAAAAGTATTATCAGCCTGCATACACCTCAGCCCAAGTCTGCACTGCACATATCCTTGTCAAGACTCAAGCCACAGAGAGAAAACAGTCCACGTCTTCAGATGGAGATAAACCACAGATTTAAAGGGTAGTGGGCTGGGCTGAATGCTTGAGTGGTTAACTGTAAAAACACAAAGTGACTTTAAGGTGTCTGAAGTGTCACCCCAGGGCCTGTTGTCCCCTGAGCTGGGAAGGCGGGATCCGGGATCCCTAGGACTCACAGGAAGGAAGCAGCTCTGGAGCGTCCCTCATTAAGGGTCATTGGGGGCAACACTGCTGAGTTTCCGATTGGTTTCCTCCAGGCTGGGATGCCCTGTCCTCCCCCAGAACTCAGGTGGACAAAGGGGAGAGACAGGTAGACAAAGACAAAGACATTAGTGCTACTTTCAACCCATGCAAAAATGTCGCCAACACCATAAAGCTAACAAGGACGCTTTTCTACTCTTGGGAACTCCCTGGGATGACCAGGATGGTGGTATGAGGCATACAGCAACAGACACTTGGCCAAAATATGGGGAAAACTCTGTGAGCAGGCGGCCTGAAATGAGCCTTCCTTGGACCACCATCCCTTCTTGAACAATGTGAGTGAAGCTAAAGGCTCTAAGACTCCCCCGTCTCGAAGACACCCCAACTCCTCCCATTCAGCAGCTGCAAGCCTCCAAGGGCCAGCAGCCTAGGTTCTTTAAGTGAGGTGTGGGGAAGGAGGGAAGGAAAGAGAGAAGGAGGGAGGGAGGGAGGGAAAGGAAGGAAGGGAGAGAGAGGAAGGAAGGAAGGAAGGAAGGAAGGAAGGAAAAAGAAAAAGTGCAAACAAACAGTCAGCCACAGAATCTACTCAGGCGCCTCCAGGCCCAAGGTGAAGAACAGAAGGCCTAAGGACCCTGGGGAAAAGGGGCCCTGGTTCTTTTTCTTTTTTTCAGCAAAATCCTTCCTTCTACTTACACAACCAGCCTGTCTCTTAATTGGGACCCAGAAGGCATGTGAACTTGTGGAAGAGCCAGGCATGTCATTGCTCAGCTGACCAGTAGGCCTCAGCTCAAGGACTCCTCAGAATGAGAATCCCCCATACCCAGCACAGCATGTGCCCAAGTCCCTTGTTTCTGAGGCCTCTTCCTAGGCCAAGATGCATAAAAGCCACATGAGAATGCGTGATCGTCCTCGAGCCTCCGACAAGTGGGGTCTGAATCTCAGGGTTCTCTGCTGCTCTCGACTTCTGGCTAGCAACATGCCAGGCCAGGATCCAACGACACAAAACAAAACAGCATGGTGGTGTTCACTTAGGGGCCAAACCTCACCTCCTCTAGTACTATAGTCTTCCCCAAGCTTTGGAAGGGCCTGCGAGGTCAGACAGCCCTGGAAGTCACAGGAGGACAGAGCGTAGGAAGGTCTGCTGCTTTGCCACAGGAAGGTGGGATCTGTACAACTTCCTAGTTGTCTTTGCCACCCCAACATCTCGGGGGGGGGGAGGGGCTGCTACTCTTCACCCTGCAGACCTCCATTCTTCCCCAGTCCAGAAGTCCTTGGGATCACTTGGCCTCAGGAAGATGAGCGGGCACAAGGCAGCTGTGGAAATGGAATGGAACCCACATTTCAGCTTTAGTGCTTCTGGGAAGAGTCAGCACCACTCCAGGGGCTCTTCATGTTCTGTTTTCAGGAAAGAGAGGAAGGGGAGAGTCAGAACCTGGTGCTGATCGCATTTCTCCAGCAGAAGGCTCAAAACCATGCCACAAGACACCCCCACAGCTCCCCAAAAGAACACACCCCTAGCAGAGGATGATCACAAAATGAGGGAGAGCCCAAGCAGGACTCAGAACATGAAAACACCCCAGGCTATAGAAGAAGCTAGAGAAATAGGCCAGGACTCTGCTCAGCACTGGGCTAGATTCCAGCCAGAAGGGCATGGAGAGGGACAGGCATGTGACACAGAAGCCTGCTGCTCCAGGGGTCAGACAAAGGACAAGGGACCATGAGGCACAAATAGGAGAGTCATGCACCCTCCCCTGTAGGAGCTGAAGGCTACTCTCCATGACACACAGAGCTCTCCACATTGGTCACAGCCAGGTCAAAACCAGCTGGGACTGTCTGGAGTGTCACAGTTCCTCTCCAGAAACAGCTAACAGAGCCTTGCACTTAGCTACACTTGAGTCTCAAGTCTGGACACAGAGCTCCACAGAAGGCAAGAGGTGAGTGGGATGGCTGGCCACACAAGAGAGGCCCAGAGGAGGTTGTCATTCAAGTCTGCTCGGTCTAGACCCATGTATCTCCTAGAAAGAAGTCTCAACACATTAGCTGGTACCTGGTTCCCTTTAAAATATTAAGCACTTGCCTTGAATATGACCATTGGCCGGCAAGCAACTCTCCCTAAAATCCTTCAAAAATCTAATCCATCAAAAAAGAAATGTTTAATAAAAAGTAATATGTCTGTCTCCCTCTCCCTCCAAAAACTGTTCTACCAGGGGCAGGATCGTGGAGAGATGGAGTCCAGGCAGGCAGGAACACAAGAACTACTCTCAGGCCACAGAACAGTAGAACCTAACTGTAGATGTCTAGAGAAGTGACTCAGTGCTGGACTGTCCTAAGAGTCACCACTCCTAGCTGAATGAGACTTGGGGACCCAGGCAGCAGTGTCCTATGTTAAAAAGGGATCCTTCTGGTAGTGCCCTGGGTCATGCACATAAAGCACCCCAACCATGTTGTAGGGTCAAAAAGGGAAGGGTGACGACAACTTCCCCTGCCACACCACAGGTCCAAGGCATTCCAACATGACAAAGCAACAGAAAGCATTTCCTCAGACACCCATGGGAAAGGACCCACATCAATGCACTGCTTGAAAGACCATCCAGCACAGACACATAGGCCACACACTCCACAATGGGCAACTGTACACAAACTAAGACACCCTTCGGCTGAAATGCAGGGACTTGGATGCAGGAGGAGAGGCAGAGCGACATGCACCGGCTCATGTTACCTTTCCCAGGTTAGTAAGGAGAAAACTTTGAAAAAATGTGACAGACAGTTCGTCTTTCAAGCATAGTGGGGAAGAGAAAAACAAAAACAAAAACAAACAAACAAAAAAAAAACCAAAAAAAGCAAACAAGTTGGAAAGGAGAAAACAAAACCAATTTTAGTATCTTCTGTCTTGTTTTGAGATCGAGTCTCATTTAGCCCAGGCTGTCCTCAAACTCTGTGTAGCATAGATGACCTTAATTTTCTGATTCTCCTGCCTCCTCCTGAGTGCTGGGGTTATAGATGCATTCCACCTTGCCAGCTTTAAGCAGTGCTGGGGGATCAAACTCAGGGCCTCTTGCACGCTAGGAGATTCCTCCAACAACTGAGCCACCTTGGCAGCCTGAGTGGTGTTCTTGATTTAGTGTGCATCTGTAATTTTAAGATGTAAAATGCACTGAGAACAGCAAGTGGTCCCTTGGTCTCGAGCAGAGCAACATTCCCCAGGAAGATACAACTGAGGGAGTGTCCGCGCATCACTTAGTTTTACTGGAAGACCAAGATGATGGGCATCAGGCCTTAGGGCTTCAAGCTCAAGACTGAGTACTCCAGCTGCTTTGAGAAATAAAAACCCAGTGGCCAGATCAGGGGGGACAAAGGGCCATCTTCATGCATACTTAAAGCCAGAGTGGCCATCGCCCACCAGGACTCGCCTAGGTGCCACATATTCGCCATGAGTTCTATGCATATTTTCATTAACAATGCTCCCTACAGAGTTGCAGTTGCCACTTACAGATGAGGAAGCTCAAGTCTTAAAATTGTCTTATCTTGCCTAATGTTCCAAAGACCGGTAGCAAAGTTGGTTTGACCTGGCTTTTAAAATAAGTTCTGGAAGCCAAGTAAGGCGGTACATGCATACCTGTAATTCAAGCACTCAGAAGGGAAAGACAAGAGGATTACTAAATTTGAGGCCTGGGCTGCACAGTAAGTTCCAGGCTAGATAGGACTAAGCTGGTACTGTTTCGATAAAACCATCGTTGATTCATTGTAGTCACAGGGTCAGGGTTGATTTCACAGATCTAACGGTCTAGGACCTGAGGTCATGCTCTCAGGCTGGGCTATACATGCTGGGTCTCCAGATTAGAACCTAGCCATAGTCAGGGCGGGGATGAGTCTATGGGATAGATTTTCGCTGAACTACAGGTACTCTAGCCAAAAGCACTATTGGATTCTCCTTAGAAATGTAAAAGTCCAACTTGTCCGTTTCCAAGGTGAATCTAACAGTGTGGTAGTGGATGTGAATGGCCTTTTCCCAGGAAAAGTGCCTTCTGGAGGATACACGTAGATGAAAACCATAAGGTTTCAAACCCAAAGACTCTGCAAGGAGAGCCCCTGGTCCCCAAGCAGTCTACAATAGACACGAGATGGTGAGCACATTGTCCCTTCTTGAGAGAGAAGGTAACAGCCATGCCCACCCTTCTCCCTAGGAAGTGGCAGCAAGGGAGCCCACAGGAGCTAACCCAGAGACCAGCAGCTGCTCATGGAAACTCCTTAGGCTTCAAGAATCAGAAACAGAAAGACAGTACCTGGGATTTTCCAATAACTTGCAGGGAAGAAGAAACCAGCTTTCTGGGGCACAAGGTCTGTTTGAGGCCTGGCTCTACTGCCTATCAGTTTGTGGGTGTGCAGGTCGTTTTTGATAAACAGAACAGGGATTGTTCTGCCCGTCTCTTATTTAAGGGGCCAGAGATACAAAGGATGGCCAATCCCATTCTCTATGAGGTACAGAGCTCTCCCAAATGCCAGACCCAAGCTTGTCACAGCTGTAGTCAGGTGTGCACTGAGGACACAGTGGAGTGGAAGTCCCCAGCTATAGTTCTTACATGGATGTCTCCACAGACTGTCCCCTGGCAGGACAGACAGGCCACGACAGTTCCATGACATCAAAACAGGTCCCTCCGCTGGGCTCCTAGGTTCTGGATAAATACTGTTTTCAGAACTAAAGGATGCCCCTCTGGGGGAGGAGCTATAAAGCAAGAACAGTAAGCTCTAGACTCGCTCAGCATCGAGATGTGACCCTACCAGGGAGATCTGGCATTCTGTCAAGGCCCTGCCTATGACCAATGAAGACACAGCGTAGAACCCCAAGCGGGAGTGGGGAGCAGCACCCTATGGTTGATGGCACAGGAGTGTGCTGGACATGGTGAGTTTTCCCTTTCTGCATCTCTTCTCTATAAACTTTGGGAATTCTCTCCTCACGTGTCTTTCTCCTCTACGGGCAACCTCAGACTGTCTTCCTCCTAAATACTTCAACAGGCAGGAGACCAAACAGACAAACAAGCAAGCGTCGAGTGCAAGCAAGAGAATTATTGAGAAGGAAATACTTACAGACAGGCTTTCCCTAGCAAAGGCTGCAGGGAGACAAGGTAAGGAGAGAGAGAAAGTCAGTCAGGAGGCCAGATGGCAGCCTGCTGAGTAGGGCCCCACACACCTCTGATGTCTAACCCAGCCAATAGATCCCAGACATCTGTTCCTGAGGATTTGGCAATCCTAAAGGGCTGTCCTAACAAAGCCAGAGGCATCTGTGACTAGGCTCTTGCCAGTGACCTCCATGACTGGATCAGTGTAGTTCTGGATGTCACCTGCCCCTGGCCCAGGTTAATCCCCTTGAGCTTCTGTGGCAGAAAACTCCCACAATGCACAAGGATGGAGTAGAGTGGAGAAGCCATCTGCTTGGCTACAGTTAGAAAACTCTCAGACCTAAAGGAATATCTATTAGCATCTTCCCACCAGCCCTGTATCCATTTCCAAAGCTAAAGAGACTGAGTCTGGACATTAAAATCCACACGTCAGGCATGGCAGTACACCTGGGAGGAGGGAGGAGAATCTTCAAAGTTATCTTCAACTGCACAGGGAGTCTGAGGTCAGCCTCTATGTACCATGAGACCCTGTCCTCCACAAAACGAAATAATCCTACACTTAGGAGGCATAGCTAGAACGACCGTAAGTTAAAGAATACGGAAGAGACAGCCTGAACTATATACCAACAACTGTGGCCAAATGGGGAAAAAACAAACCTACACTCATGTTAGGACAGAGCTAATCCCCGGCTCCCAGGGAATCTATCATCTCACTGAACCCAACCCTTACTTTGTGCCAGACCCCAAATTATACAGACAGCACAAATCCCCTTGTCCCACTTTTTGTAGGGTATATTACTCCCCAGTTCCACAGATTAGGAAACTGAGGCAGGCCTGGGGTAGTTACATGAGCTCTGGAGACCACAGGGTTCTCTCTGGGCCTCATTCTAACCCTTAGGAAGTTAAAGGGGAGCTCAGGGGCAGCACAAGAGCTGGCACCACACAGAACTGGCCTAGCACTGAGCTGAAATTTATCCAGGCATAGGCAAGGTCTATTATTTCATGTTTGTAAAGGTCCTCGACTATCTTTGACGGGCTGGTTTCCTGAAGACAAATTTTAATGCTCACTAGTCAAACTCTTCAGCCTTTGATCTTTCAAGCTAGTGAAAGAGTGAATCTTGCTGAGTTCTGTTTATTTTTACTTTGATCATCTAACCACTGTGTGAAAAGAGGGTTGTCCTGGCTGCCTGATTCTGTATGTGTGTATTCGTGTACCATGTACACGAGCACTTGAGTACAGGGGTGCAGGTAAACACAAGTACCCCAGGAATGGACATGAAAGGACCACCTCAGACATCAATCTTCAGGAGCCTTCCACCTTTTCTTTAAAAGGAGGTCTCTTATTGTGCTGGGATTTCACCACGTAGACCAGGTTAGCTGGCCTGTGAGCTTCTTCCCAGAAGTCCACCTGCTTCTGCCTCTCATCTCGCCAGTGACTTTACAGGCATGTGTCTCTGCTCTCAGCTTGCTGCATGGGTTCTGGGGATCTGAAGGGGTTCTTAGGTCTCCAATGTTGCACGGAAAGAGCTTTAAACTCAGCTGCCTCTCCGACTCTGGGCTGTTTCAGGAGGACAGGGATATGCTGACTCTGGAGAGGAGGTAGGCTCTTCTGTGTGACCTCCTGTCAGAGGTGACAGGAAAGAGTTAGCAAAGGAGAGGAAAGACAAGACTTCAGTCCCACGGAATGAATGGACTGGGAATTGCTAGAATGTAGACTGTTCTAGAAGTAGTACTCACAAGTGTGTATAGGAAGGGGACATTTTACAATCTCTTTTACTCTGCCTGATTCTGTTCAATAAAGAATAAAGACCACAAGCTCAGAAAGGATGCACACAGTCAGTGCTGACAAGGAAAGGTTTCAAAGAGGGCACCGTATGTTCTGCCTGACGCACGTACATACACTAGAAGGCCACAAACCTCACCAGCTGCACATCACACATGCAGGCATTCATCCTCACTTACAAACACGACACAGAGCCCCAGGTACGGGCATCAGCTCCCCTCTGCATTCTCCCCTGTAGGCAGTAATTAAAGCAGGATCACTGACTTGTCCGGGCAGCTGCGTGGGCACTTCCGGGGGCAGGCAGCTTGGCAGGGCAGCAGAAGTGGAGGCCACATGCTCCTCAAAGCTGTTGATGCGAGGCTTTTTGGTGGGCTCGGGGCTGGCTAGTGGGGTGACACTATTGCGTCTCATGAGCGGG
Source organism: Tokudaia tokunoshimensis (assembly GCA_036184795.1). Taxonomy (NCBI): domain Eukaryota; kingdom Metazoa; phylum Chordata; class Mammalia; order Rodentia; family Muridae; genus Tokudaia; species Tokudaia tokunoshimensis. The sequence continues at coordinate 75,285,295 of BTHU01000022.1, forward strand.
TTAGGTCCCTTCTTTGCATCCTAAGCAGACAAAGACAAAAGAGAGAAGGCGACAGTTACAAGGAGTGGGGAGGTAGGTAGAGAAGCCACACACACACACACACACACCCCACATAAATTCCTCTTGAGATTTGTAAGGGTACAACCAGAGGGACACCCAGGTGAGTGGCCTTGACCCTGAGCTGTTGCTGGCACAGAACTTCTCGCTATGTGCAAAGCAGGGGAAGAAAGAATAATTACAACCACAGCAGAGAAGGGAGTCAGAGAAAAGAATGTTGACTCCCAGTCACCCCACCCGCAGAGGGCCCAGGACAGACCTTGGCTCTGAGATCTCAGGAATGGGAGGGGGAAAGGTGTCAGGCTGACGCCCTTCCACCTGCTCCGCAGCACACACAAGCACCTGCAGGATACTAATACTCTGTGCTCGCCCAGACAGTACCCAGCCTCAGTCTAGGGGCCAGAGATGCAGAAAACAGGCAGCAGTCTGTCCACAAGGACGAGATGTCGACCTTCCAAGCAGAGGATGAGGAGCCAGGAGCCAGGAGACTAGGCTCCAAGGGTCCAAAGCTTGGCAGGGCAGCAGAAGTGGAGGGCCAGCACCTCAGAGCTCAGGACATCTTCAGCCCCAGTGCTAGCAAGTATTCTGAGGCCTGTGGTGCCCGTCTCATGTCTAAATACAGGGTTAGTGAGGGCTCTCTTCATTCGGCTAAGTGAGCAAGTGCCCCGGTTCAGAGGGGCGGGGCCAGGAGACGGGACCAGGCAGCCCAGGGACACAGTCCTCTTCTGATGCAGTCCACAGTGCAAGTGGGGCAGAAAACAGGCTGACACCCCATCCATGTACCCTTCCTACCAATGTCTGCCGGCCAGGCTCCTTGGGGATGGGTAAGTCACCTGTTTTGCGGACTCCACAGACAGAAAGTCAAGTTCGGTGTAAGAGGAAGGTCTGACTACACTGGCAAAGTGTTGTATTTTGACAGCCTGCATAAAGCAAATTTAAACCCACTTTCACAACACAGGCCTGGACAGATATGCCATCTGCCCAGTAAGGGGATTCAACATGACCATACATTCCCTCCCCCAAAACCTCAGACCTCCCTGAGGTGGAAGACAACAGCAGCCAGGTGCTGAGTCTCCTAAGACCTGTCCTGGGCTGTGCTGTAGGATGCCCATCCTCCGGCCCTCTTCCTATCTCAGACCTCTGCTAACCATGAACCTAAGGGCATGTGGATGATGTTGCTGGCCGGCTGATCCAGTCTGACCAGACTTCTGGTGCTTTTGAGAAGGGCACAGCTTTTGCTGCCTGAAGTGGTAACAGCTACTGTGCCAGAAGGAAGTAACCCCTGTTTACGTCATTCTGCCCAGTGAAGTAGAAGTGAGGACAGAATGAGGGAGGGAGGGAGTGGGAGAGAGAGAGAGAGAGATTATAGACAGAAAGAAAATGAAAATGAATAGATTTCATGATGCCATACGAAAGACGAGCTAGGAATAGAGATGTGGAGCTGCCACAGTGGGGGCCAAAGAAACTCAGTGAGGCCCCTCCAGAAGAAAGCCAGACCCAGGGTTTCCCAAAGGTCCCAGGGCATCGGAGCCTAACTCACCTCTGACCTCTCCCGGTGTGTGCTCACTGACTCTACGTTCAAGTAAATGGACTCTACACGGCACCCTGAGGATGAAGGATGGAGAAGACAGCTTCTGTTAAAAAGACCCTCCTCCTCTGCAGCCCCTCCAGCCACCAGGAGACCCCAGGGTCAGGGCCCAGCAGGGGCTGACACTCACCATATGCCACGGGTGTCAGTTTCAGGACAGTGTGGAGGGGACATTTCAGGTATGGCATCTCCTCTGAAATGAGACATGTTATCATAGTTAGAGACTTGAAGCAAAGGGAGAAGCTCAGGGGCATCCCCAGGCACAAGAGCCTCAGGCTTAACCCAGAGACCCTTGGTCACGTGGAGGCTTGAGGGTTCTCCAGGCTGGATTGTGAAGTGATGAAGCCCACTAAACATCACACTGTTTACAGGGAGCAGGCACAGACCCCTCAGCGGGCTTCGAGGTATAGCCATAAGAAGCCAAGCGGAGTAAGAAGAGATGGGTCCCCTGCCACTTGCCCTCAGGGGCCCGCTTCCTTCTTCCCTCCTTCCCAGCTTGGCAGCTTCCCGAGATACCTGCACTCTTGTCGAGGAAGTAGGCTAGTAGGCAGCGTAGGACAGCCTGGTGACAAATGACCAGTACATTCTCTTGGCGCTCTAATTCCATGATCACAGGCTCCAGGCGCTGGACAAGATCCTGGTAGGACTGAGCACACAGGAACAAAACAGCACGTTAGGAGAGGACAGGCAGAGAAGAGCCAGGAGATCACGTGCAGCTTTCATCAGACCAGCTCACGGCACACACAGTCCACACACATACACACGCACACATCCATCCTTGTGAGTACTCAGCTCTGCACTGGATGCAATCCTCCTAGGAACATAGGGAAAGCCTGCAATCCTGTTTCTCTGAAGTCCTTCCTCTCCCTACTCCTCTTGAGTGCTGCAGAAAGATCAAACTCTACCACAGACTGTTACCCAGGCAACCATTAACAGAAACGAAATCCTGACACATGTCACGGCACGGGAGAACCTCAGTCATTTGTATGTCAGATGGAAGACACTAAGTATCGCCATCTATACATTGTAAGATTCCTTCTGTGCACCACCCAGAACAGTCAACTCTAGAGACAAGGGATTTGGGGTCACTAGGGTTAGGAGCGAGGAAATGGAAACGTTAGACTGACAGCTAACAAATCTGTAGTTTCCTTTTGAAATACAAGTGGGGTGTGTCTGTAATCCTCAGCACTCAGAAGGCTGAAGCCTACAGGATTGCTACGAACTCAAGGCGACCTGTATTACATACTAAGATCCCATTTCAAACAACAAAAATGTAGCCAGGTACAGAGGCATGCATTTGTAATGCCAGCAATGGGGAGGTTAAGGCAGGATCAAAAGCAAGGAAGGTCAGAGCTATACAACAGGCACAAAGCTGCACATAAAAACCACAAAGGTCCTCCTTAGCTGACTCTTCTGTGCTTTTCCTCCTGACTGGAGTCCCAGTGAGAGAAGGCCAGAGTGAGGGCAGAAGACAGCATGGTGGCCCACCAGGAATGGGAACTATGACAAAGGCTCAGAAGGACACCCACTAGGTGTCAACACAGCCACCTGGCTGAACTCCCAGAGTACCCCATGACTCAGCACACTCCATTCCAGCAAGAGTGGCTGCCTGCTCAGCCTTCCCCTCTACCAACATCAGCCCTGGTACGAGCCATCTGACATCACGGCCAGCCTGTCTACCGTGTCACCTGCCATGCAGGGAAAAGCTTGGGTCTGGAGTCAGTCACTAGCCATCCTCTTTGCTCTATCCCATGTCATCAGAGAGACAGATAGATGGATACATACGGTTCTCATTGTTCTAAGTGTGGGAAACACAGTGCGCTTCCCTTAGGGTTTTTACAAGGTTCTCTTTAGTGAGATTTAGAGACCACAGAAGTAGTAGAGATGAGTTTGCAGAACTGGTGGAGGATGGGATGGGGTATAGAGATCTTGTAGGGATTCTCCTGATCCCGCTGGGGCCCCCAAGGCCTTCTTTCAGCCAACTCCATACACACATGCCACAGAGCCTGACCATTACAAAGAGAGACCAGCAGACAGGAGACGGGGACCCATGCTCACCTCGCCCGTGGGATAGCGGTAGTAGTACTTGTCCTGTTCACGCAGTGCGTACTCCTCAGGGTAGGTGTCTCTGATCTCCTCATAGGTTAGTTCCTCACACACACCCTGTCAGAAAGACCGACATTCATTCCAGAAAACTTCCCTATAGGGCCACCTCAAATGAAGGTGTGTAGGGGGGTCTCAAGAAGCCACCGGGATTCCAGAGGACCCACGAGAGAACTCTCCACTCCCTGCCAGGCCTCCCCTCAGCTGTGCAGGCCTGGGACTCACAGCATCTATCTCATTGAGTGCCTTCCACTGCTCATAGGGGAGCCTCAGGGCCTCCGCGGTCTGGATCGTACTTTTCAGTTGGCTGGTCCACACACGGAGGTCCTTCAGATTCTGTTCTTCCACGAACTTGCTCAGGGCATTGGCGAACTGAGGGAACATGGGAGGAGGCAGAGGTCACGAAAACTCCAGTTCCTTTCATAGGTTATGTTATGTCATTGCCTGGCAACAACCAAAGCCACTCAAACCTTATCAAAGTCCAAGAGGCCTGACTCCAGGAGGCTTCTGGCCCACACTCACAGGTACACACACCAACACTACATGCAAATAAGTAAGTAATGCAAATAAATAAGTAAGCCCCACAGTAAGGCAAAAACAGCCAAAAATATGTAACACCCGAGGACCCTCAACTCTACAATAAGGAGGAAACCAATCACCCCCTGCTCCCTAGCCCATGTTCTCTCCTCTCCTCTACCTTCTTGCCTCTGCTGGACAGGCCTGAGTCACCCCCAATCTTGCCCTGCAAGTTGTACTCATTCTCGCCGTGCCGACACAGGTAGATGGTACGGGGTTGCACGTGGATGTTCATCAGGTAGTACACAATTCGGCTCTGGATGTGGTCCTGCACTCTGTTCACCAAGAACCTCCGGCCAACGTCAATCACTTTGATGAGTGACAAGTCCCTGCCAAGAAACCACCATTCAGGCCTCTGTAGCCCTAAAGACCTCACACCCTGGGCCTAGCCAGCTTCTAGAATATTTGCTTTCTGGGGGCCCCTAACAATGATTGTTGTAGGTCTTCTCTAGGAGTCAGAGAATAAACCCAAAGCAACAATTCCCTCAAGCAGGCTGGTCAAGCCAGATAGTACAGCTGGAGAGATGGCCCCCTCAGTAATGTACAGATCTAAAATTCAAATTTATCTTCTTTAAGCCGGGCACAGTATGGTCCCAGAGCTGGGAAAGCAGAGACAGGAGATTCCCTGAAACTCACTGGCCGGTCAGCCTGGTCAACTGCGTGAGCTCCAGGTTCAGTGAGAGACTGTCTCAAAAAGTAGCTAGAGGGACCAGTGTAATGGCTCAAGAGTGGAAGTGTTTGCCACCAAGTCTGATGACCTGGGCTTGATACGCTGGGCTCACAAGGTGGACAGAGAGAAAGGGGGCTCCCAAAAGTTGTCCTCTGGCTTCCGCATGTGTGCTGTGGTGCATAAGTGTGCACGCACACACATAGACAGACAAAAAAACCCAAACACAAGCAAATAAATAAATGTATAAATGTTTAGGTCTGGGGGCAGGGGGGGAACCTTAGCTGGGCATGGTGGCTCACATCTTTAATCCCCAAACTGAGGAGGCAGACACCATCAGATCTTTGAGTCTATATAACTAGTCCCAGCCCAGGTAGGGCTATAGTGAGATCCAATCAAACAAACAAACAAATAAACAATAAATATCCTAGTAAATCTTTTTAAGGTAGAGGGTAATTGAGAAAGACTCTCTGATACATCTATATGTTTTAAAGACTTATTCCTACGATTTTTAATTATACATATGTATGTGTGCATGAGTCTGCCTGGATATGTGCACATAAGTGCAGAATCCCGTGGAGGCCAAAGGCATGCAAACCTGCAGTAGCTCGAATTATAATTAGTTGTAAACTGCTGGCTATGGTTGCTGGGAACTGAACTGCAGTCATCTAAGAAAGCAGTGTGTACTTTTAACTGCTGAGCTGTCCCTCATTTTGAACCTACCCATCCACCACTATCTCCCTCTAACTGCTCCTAATCTTCCTCATTTCATGAGTTTTATTATTAATAACTCCCTTGAGTCTAATTAGTGCAGTCCTTTATGCATAGATGTGAGTCCGTCCCCTGAGGCCAGCAGACACCATGTCGCCAAAGGTCTCTCCCTCCCTCCCTCAGCACCATCGATTGCCAATGGCTCCTCCACCAAAGGATGGGGCCATTTCCAAAGAGTTTATAGACATATTTGGGAACGTTTTAGAGTCCTCCCGTGGATAATCCAGGGTAGTGTCTTCTGGGAATCACCTGTCACATTTATCAGGGTCAAGAGGCTGGTAGCTGGCTTCATAGCAATTGATTCTCTTCATGAAGTCGTCCATGGCTTCTGCAGAGTTGCAGTCTTTGTAATCTGGGCTGGAGATTTTAACTTCCTGTAACACCACAAAGAGCAGCCTGATGAGTCACGCTGGAAGGCTTTCTGCTTTGACCAAGCAGGATTTTCAAATGGGGAAAGCCCAAAAAGGCTCGGAATAAAGATTATCCTGCCCAGCATAAGAGGAGAAAAAAGAACGGGTGTCGGGAAGTTTGACTCATGGCCTTTTGGCCCCATGATTGCACTGGAAGATGCTCATGAAGGACAGACACAGGAAGCCCACAAGGACCCCACAAGGAACACAGCTGGCCCAGACACCTAGGTGGGCCAGCCAACAACTCAGTGAACCTGACCCTCAATTCAGCAGGACCCTATGAACGCACACAAAGAGCAGGCCTTTGGTTAATTACAAAAGGCACATTAAGCATTGCTTAGAAATGTCCTCTGATCTCAGGTAGGACTTCTCCATCTGCTCCAACACAAGCAAGATCCGCCTATGCTGGTCTGTGCGATGCCATCTCACTAGACCTGGTGCCTACACCTCTCAGAGCTGCACTTCTGGGACAAGGAGTCTCCTATAATTGGGCAATTATGCCCCCCCAAAAAAATCTCAGGTAGATTTTAGGGAAACTCTGATTTGAGTCTGCGAGGCCAAGTCTTACTATCTAGTCCTGGCTGGGTTGGAACCTGCTATGTAGAGCAGGATATCCTCAAATGTTAAAACTTCATACCTCTCTCTGACCAACAAGTGCTGAAGTTATTCAGCAGGCACCATCATGTCTGCCCTCAGAATTTTGTTAATCTTTTGCTCCCACAACTATAAGGTAGACAGGAAGATGGAAAACCCTGGAGATGAATGGTGGAGGTTTCCACTTTTTTTGGTTTTCTGATCTGTTTTGTTTTATTTTGAGACAGGCTCTTATCTATCTCAGTACATAGCCAAGGGTGACCTTGAACTTCTGATCTCCGAGCCTCCACCTCCCAAGCTCTGAGATTCCAAGTATTTACTACCACACCCAATTTATATAGTGCAGGAGATTGAACCCTTGGCTCTGCGCATGGTAGACAAGCACTCTATCAAAGAGCCATATTACAAACACGGTTGCCTAAGAGTCTGAATGTACTTAATGCTGCAGATCTGCCACTGAACACAGCTAGTAAGGTCAGTTATACAGTGTGTGAATTGTACAATTAAAACAGAAATATAGGTCACAAATTCCTGGGCCTAATCTGCAAAACTGGAAGTATATGAATAAACAGAAAGCTACAACAAGGCAAACTCCTAACTCAGCATGGGAGTGACTGCCCAATGGAGAAAACAATCTCACAGCTGCACCATGAGAAGACGTCTGTGAGCCCAGCATTTCTGCTTCCTCCAACTGTGAGCCTCTTCCTTCAGACCCATTCTCCCTGAAGTATGAGCTTGATTCTTAGACATGCTTTGAAATATTCCCACCGTCTTGGAGAGGAAGACCAGTGAAAGGAGCTACAAATGTTTAGCATCCCTTTTAAGGTCTATTTGGGGTCAGGTGTAGTGGTGCACTCCTGTGATTCCAGTACTCAGGGAGCCCTGAGTCCAAGGCCAGCCTGGGCTACATAGTGAGACCTTGTCCCCGAATAATAGATGGATGGATAGATGGATGGATGGATAGATAGATGATAGATAGACAGACAAATAAAGGATAGACAAACAGACAAAGGATAGACAAACAGATAGATATGCATATGCAGTAACACCACCTGCATCTCCTACCTGTGAAAACTGATTTTCTTTATAAATATGTCCTATTCCAATTAGAGTGGAAACCAGGAGTGAGAGTTACATCCATCATCCCAGCAGTGGAAGACCAAGGCAGGAGCCTTGCCTCAAATATAAGATCAGCCTGAGCTGTCACACATTGTTCCAGGACAGGCTGGACTATAGTGGGAGAATCCTGACTCAAAAACAACAACACAACAACAACGACAATGACAAAGCTGAAAAGAAAATAAAGCTAAAAACACAAGAAGTTGTGGGATGGTGAGACGGCTCAGTAGGTCAAGAGGTTTACCACACCCAAGGACCTGAGTTATGACGCCCAGAACTCACACGGTGGAACTGACTCCACAGGCTGTCTTCTCACTGTGCCCACCCCACTGCGTATACACACAAAAACTAAAATTTATAATTCTCATTTCTGTTTGTGACCTACTCCTATCAAGTAATAAAACGGAGGTTTAATGGAACAGTGTTGCCACTGACCTTGACTTATCTGGACAGGCTGCGCTGGCACTGACGGAGGGGCACGCATTACACCCCTTCTTCCCAAATGTGAGACCTTTGCCTTCGGCATGCTGAGCCTTGAAGGCTTTGGTTCACGTAAAAGCATTCTTACCTACCAAGGACCTGGAAAGCAAAACTGAAGAGCTGGCTGGCCTCCCCTGTATACAGCGATGGGCTACCAATCATCCCTGGCTACTCCACCATCACACAGCCTTCAGGTTTCTGACACCAGGTTAAACTACTCCCTGTCTGTCTCCTTTATCCACCATGTCCCAACCAAGACTATGTACCACTGCTTGCCCTCTACGACCTTGGAAAGGGCCTGGATATCACTTAAGAGCAGGTCCAGGTCACAGACTGTGCCAAATTAATATCCCCATGTACTTCTACTGTCCCAGTATCTACAATACTCAACCACACACTGGGCAGGTCATCTGCTTCTACGGTTTTAGCTACTGTCCAGTCCCTGACCTGAGCTCCCACCAAGACTGCAAATGACCTCCTAGCATAAGGGGTCATATAAACAGGACTTCCTAATTGTCTTACCATGATGTTGGAGGCCACAACAGTGGGGTCGTCACAGACCGACTCGATGAAGAATGTCTGGGGGAAGGAAGCAGGACAGGAATCAGCCAGGCAAAGGTGATAGAAGGAAACCAGCAGGAAGAGGATACGACTGGGGATATGTAAAGCTAGAGCCAGACAGACACTGCATGCTTCCTCTTAGATGCAAAATCTAAATTTGTGTGTGTGTGTGTGTAGTGGTGGGGTATGATGATGACAGAACAGGAAGACTAGAGGCAGAAGTAGGGAACAGGTTAATGGAATACATGGACCAGGAGCCCCAGGAGCCTGGCTTATTTCACAAGCAAAATCAGACGAGCTATTTGGGGAGCAGATTAAGACCAGTAAGTGGGGGAGGGGGCAACAGAATCTGAGAGGGCAAATATGGAACAAAGTATAACGATACACATGTATGAAAATGCCCACACACAGACCTTTTGTGCTTTAGAGCTAGAAGCACTTGTCTCTATTTGCTAACCAAAATATTAATAAGGAAGAAAAAAGAAAAGGCACTGGGGAAAGTATTACTTCATTAAACACCAACTCTGCATGACCACGGCGCTCCCCCTCCCCCAGGGAAGAAGTGTTCCATAGTTTCTAGGCATACCACCCCAAGGAAGACCTTGTTTTAAGACAGCAAAACATAGGCAAGTAGCCAGGAGTTCGGGCTCACGCCTGCAATCCCAACACTTAGCAAAGGGGTTACTACAAGTTTGAAGTTAACCTGGGCTACACAATGAGTTCCACACAACCTGCACTACAGAGAGAGACCCTGTATCGACAACTCAGGGCAGCAAGAAGCTGACACCAGAGCCAGGCAACCAGTTCCTCCCGCCCTGTTCTCCTCGCGACATGCTGGGGAGGCATCGATGTGCTGGGAGGCAGGGGTGTCTCACCTTGAAGCCATTTTCTTTGGCAAAATGAAGGATCATGTGCCTCCTTTCTCTAGTTGTATTGGTGGCATCAAAAACCTGATAAAGATGAAAGATAAGAAAGAAAGAAAGAAAGAAAGAAAGAAAGAAAGAAAGAAAGAAAGAAAGAAAGAAAGAAAGAAAGAAAGAAAGAAACAAACTTTAAAAACCTGGTAATAATAGTTACCCAAACTTCAGTTCGTTGTTTCCAGAATAACTCCCAAATTCCTCCTTCAAACAGAGTGTGCCCTGTCCCTAACCTCTCCAGGGTGCTCCCAGACAACCCTTATCTCCCTCTGCCTACAATTCACAGGCGCAGCAGTGGGGGGACTAGCAAGCAGTAAAATATGAGGATCCCAGAAATGGCCCCTGGCTACAGTGGCTGGTAGCAACCCAGTAGAGGTGGTCCCAGATGCCCACTGCACAGGTGAGTGACAGCTATGTCCCAACATCCATCCCAAGATACCCTCCTGAATCATGAGCTGCTTTGGGCCACCTGTTCCTTCAGGCCTTAAGTTCAGAGGCATTTGTCCCAGACCTCACTCTGTTGCTTGGGCCAATGAGGACACAGGTGCCTGTGCCCCCCCAGACTTACTGCAATCTGTCCTCCTTCCTTAGTCAGGTAACTTTTGACATCTCTCAGGGCTGCTAAGGCACACTGTCTGCAAACACACAAGAAGGAAAGCACTGGTCAGGGCAGGCCCAGCTAAGCAGCCACATGCCCCGTGACACACGCTGAGATTCCAGTTCCAAGATGCTAAGTGACAGCCAGGTCTTATTAGGTGCACAAGCCTCCCGATCAAGGACCAGTGTAGACAGGAGCACACAGCTGAGGGAGGGGGCCAGCATGCCTGACTCTTCAATGGGATCAATTTCCCCAGAAACACTCGTATTTTGCCTTTGGTTTTCTGGATCGTTTTGTTTTGTTTTGTTTTGTCTTTTTCACACAGGATCCAGCTATGCTGTCGAAGCTGGCATTTAATTCTAGCCTGAGCTGGCCTCAAACTCCCAGCAAGCCTCTCACCTTAGTCTCTCTACTGTCAAGATTACAGGCAGGAGTTACCATGCTTGGTCTGCCTTTTTCATTTTTTGTTCTCTCTGTCCTTTGTGGTACTGAGAACCGAAACCAAGGCCTTGAATACACTAAGCAAGTGCTCTACCACTAACTAGAAACCCCTTTTCCCATTTTAGTTTGAGTCTCACTAAGTTATCCAGGCTGGCCTTGAACCTACTCTGTAACTAAGGTTGGCCTAGAACTTGCAGCCTTCCTGCCTTAGCCTTCAGAATTCTTGCAATATAAAGACCGTGCACCATGCTCAGCTTAAAAATTAAACCAGGAGACGGGCGGTGGTGGCGCACGCCTTTAATCCCAGCACTTGGGAGGCAGAGGCAGGAGGATTTCTGAGTTCGAGGCCAGCCTGGTCTACAGAGTGAGTTCCAGGCCAGCCAGGGCTACACAGAGAAACCCTGTCTCGAAAAACAAAAAAAAAAAAAAAAAAAAAATTAAACCAGGGGAGCTTTTTAAGAACTGGTGCCAACCAACAAAAGGGGTACAGCTCACTTGATTGAGTGCCTGCCCAGCATGCATAAAGCCATAGGTTCAATCCCCATATAATATCTGCACTCAGAAGGCTAAGCCAGGTAGATCTGAGGGCGAGGACAATCCAGCTATATAAGGTAGTGTCAAGCCAGCCAGCATTATATAACAAATATCACTTAAAGCAAAGCAAAACAAAACTAAACTAAACTAAATAAAATGAAACTAACAGCAATACTAATAAAATCAAAATGAATGCTAGAGCAGACCCAGAGAGTGACACTGGTCAGGCCTGGGGCTGCCCGGCATCAGGATCCTTCCCACAGCCAGCTGAGTCCAGCACAGTGCAGAGCTGAGGTGCACCACCTGTCACCTGCAGTTTAACAACTCTTTTGCAAATGCAAATTGATGATTTCCAATGAAAAGGACTTTGCTCACTCCTGGCCTGTGGCAGCTGATGAAGTATCTCAGGGTGGCTCAGTTTGTACTTCTGGGAGAATATCAAAGCAGCCAGTCACAGAGGGACCAAGAGACTTGTCCTAATACTAGCTCAGTCTGATGGCCACCAGCGTGCAGAATGGCCTTTTCTTCCTTTTACAGAAGCCAGCTTCAAAACAAGGGAAGCCACAGGGTGGGAAGATAGCTCAGTCCATAGTAAAGTGTTTGCCTTTTCAAGTACAACAACCTGAGTTGGATCCTCAGAAACTGCATAGAAGAGGAGAAGGAAGAGAAGAAGAGGAGGAAGAGGATAAGGAGGAGGAAGAGGAGGAAAGAGGAAGAAGAAGAAGAAGAAGCAGCAGCAGCAGCAGCAGCTGACTGGGATTGGCGGTATGCACATGTGATTCCAGTACCAGAGATGAAAACAGGCAGAAACCTAGGGTTCACTGGCAGCAAGCCAATTTAACCTACTCATTAAGTTCCAGATCAGTGATAGACCCTACCTCTAAGAAAAGGCCTGCAGAGTTAATTCTGTTTTGGTAGAGCACCTATCACAAACACATGAGGACATGAGTTTGTATCTCTAGCACTCACCTAAATGCCAAGCACTGGAAGTCTAGAGAAAGACAGGTCCTCAGAGCTCACTGACCAGCCAAACTAGCTCCAGATTCATCAACAGACCGTCTAAAGGCTGGAGAGATGGCTGAGCAGTTAAGGGCACGTGTTGCTCTTCCAGGACTTGGGTCTGATTCCCAGCACCACTAGAAGGTCACAACCTGGCCACCCCAGGCACTGGGCACTAACATGCATGCAGGCAAAAGACCCATACACATAAGATAACTTTTAAAAGTGGACAGTGCCCAAGGAGCATGCAAGGTTCTCCTCAGTTACAGATATATACACAAACACAAGAACACACACACACACAGGTGTGCATGCATGCACAAAACCCAAGGCACCTCAGGCTTACTTTCGGACTCTCATGGCTTCTTCATTGTCAGGGCGGAAGAAGTTGTAAGAGCTGTACTGCTTCACGGCCTCACGCCGATACTCTCCCACATTGAACACTGGACGGGAAAGACAAGGGCCATCAGGAACAAGAGGCTACCCAACCAAAGAGAAAACCAGCCAATAGCTATCTGAACAAGGAACTGCATATGGAAACAGTGTGGAACTCCCAGGCCAGGCTTGTCACCCCCAGGTCACTATCTGGGAAACAGACCCAGACCAAGGACAGCACCCACCATGTTTGCTGTACCAGATCTAGGAACCAGATCCAGACCCAGGCCTCCCAACTGGGTCATCAACTAGAAACAAGCTGTGAAGACAGCCAGGGTCTAGCAAAAAAAGTTACAATGTAGGAATAGTGCAAAATAAGTTACAATGTCGCTCAATTGTTAAAAGCGACTGTCTAGCCGGTAGCTGTATAGCTCATTCAAGTTATGAAACATTGTCTCAAAATCATAAATATGAATAAATAGGCCGGAGAGTTGGCTCAGCAGGTAAGAGCACTCGCTGCTCTGGCAGAGAACCAGGGTTGAGTTCCCAGCACACCTGTAACTCCAGGTTCAAGGGATCTGACTCCCTCTTCTGGCCATCCCGGGCATGATGTACACGTGTAGTACACATACATATTTACAGGCAAAATACTCGTGTGTGTGTGTGTGTGTGTGTGTAAAATAACAAAATAAATAATGTTAAAATAGATAAAGATGATTTTGCCTATGTTATCCACACCTAAGTGGGTCTCACTGATCAGCCAGCCTTGGGTACTTATTGAGCTAGGGATTCTAAATTGTCCCTACCATGTCTAAATTAGCTGTGCTCCTGCTAGCATAGCCATGGTAATGAGGTCACATATGTAGATCTAGAGTCAAGCATTAGTATTTAAAAAAAAAAGTTTCTCAGCACAGTGAGAGATGCTGGTTCCTATCTTCAAGACACTGCCCATTTAGTTGGGAAGGCAGGACAGGGGTGTATAAAATGGCACCAACAATATGCAGCACGAAGCTGCTGAAGATAGTCACTAAAGGAAGGCTAGAGTTACATCTGATGGGACTTTCAAAGAAAAAGTCCTATGGAGAATGAGGTCAGCACAGGGATCCTGATAAAGGGGAAGGTGAGATAACTGGGAAGCAAGTCCAGACTCCATAACCCAGACATTTGCTGGGAGTGGCCCTGCCTGAGAGTACCAGCTACTTGCCTTCAGACCTGGCTTACCTTTCGTTGGAACACCTATCCAGTTGAGGTAGCGAGTCAGCTTCTTGGAGATATAAGTCTTACCCCGGGCTGGGAGCCCCACCATCACAATCACTGTTGGGGAGTTGGTCAGCTTTGGCCCACAGGCTGGAAAGATCAAGAAAAGGGTCATCAGTCAAATATCGAAACCTAATGGCATGAGTCCTATGTCCAAAGACATATTTTGAAGTATAGGACCAAAATTGGATATGGTGGTACCTGTCCATAATCTCAGTCCCTAGGAGACAGACACGGGAGGATTGAGTGGTCAAGGTGATCCTGTGCTACATACTTGAGTTCCAAGCCAGTTTGAGCTACACAAGCATTACGTCCAGGCCAGCCTGGGCAACAATGGGCAACTGTCTCAAAGCAACATGAAAGAATAGCTCTAAAGTTATGATGTCATTCCATTTCCCAAAGCCCCTGCTATCTGATGACCCAATGGGACTACCTCACCCCATCCCCACCTAATGGCCACATCCTTTGGCCAGTCTCACTTTTCAAGTAATATTGACAATGGCGGTTTAATGGAGGTTCTGAAGGCAAATGTACAATCAAGATAGGGAGGAACTGAGTCTCAGACAGGGATTTCCAATCCCTAGCAAAATGGTGGAAGAGCATCTCATGGGGGTACAAAGATGGGACCCTAATGCCAGGAAGGGTAAAATTAGCATTGGGGAGAGATGATTTCCCAATCCAGTATGTAAACTGAACAAACAGGTAGGAAATAGACATGGGTGAGACCCAGAAAACCAAGAAGGAAAACATTTTCTAAACTCCACTGAGACTTTCTTTAAAAAAAAAAATTAAATAGAGCTTATCGAGTAAAAGTAGGTCATGGACCCAGAATGCTGGGCCCCTGGCTGGGCACCATGCCTCTGCCTTTCACGGCCTTCCTGACCAGCCCCCCTCCCTCCATTCTGCTGCCAGGATCCGATGGATGCCAGGTTCGGAGGGACGCCTAAGTCTGCCAAGGTAACAGCCAGTCAGAGGGTCCTAAGTAAGCTGGTCACTAAATCCCAGGCAGGCTCCCAGAGATGCTCTTGCCTGTGATGAATGAGTGCCCCACATAGCCTTAGAATCACAATGAGACAAAGCACCAGGGATGTAGGTTTTTAGAAAGCAGTCAAAGGAATCCTGCTAGACAAACTAACGTTCCAACATTTCCTTGGCTGTCTCTTTGCCCCTGAGACTCTCAGGCAACTCCTGCATCCTGGTGACAAGTGAGCTCACAAGCCAAAGAGGCTGCCTGCCAACTCTAGCCCAACTGGCCTTCTCCTGTCCCAGACAGGCTGCACAACCCGCAGGAAAAGAGATGCGAGTCGTACCAGCAATCTAGACGGATGTCAGATTTAGACAGAGGTTCGTGGGAAGTGTAAACACAAGAGGGATTCCCAGAGAGATCTTTTGCTTTAGATCTGCAGGCTAGGGTCTGAGTGGAAGCATGCATGATAAGTAGAGGTATGTGTTCTCGTTGACAATGGGAACCTGGGTGAGGAGGGTGAGGCTATCTAGACAAGAAAATTCATAAGCCAAAGACAATCCTTAAGGACATTCCCTGTGAATGCATCCCAGAGGCCCTAGAAAGAACAGGTTCCTAGAGAGCAGACGCTCCCGTCCCTCCAGCCAGTGGTCCCTTCTTCCTCCCTTATGACCCCACTGAGCCATTGCTACTGAAGGCATCCAGAGCTGCTGGAGACAGACATCCATATATGCTTGTGTGCATGGACTGCCTCTGTTGGAACTGTGTCAGGGACACAGGCAGAAGTCGACTGAGTTATCAGGTCAGGGATTATGTCTACTAATCATAAGAATAAATCCCTCTGGCAGTAGACACTTTGGAAGGGAAGAAAACAATACTGTAGACTCAGCAGAGTTCTGCTAGATTTCAATTAAATAAACTTAGATCACTCACTCCCTTAGTTGACAAAGCAAAAGCCATTCATTCTTCCCATGACTCGAAGTGGAGGAGCTCAGAGCAGCCGCCAAACCAAGTGTAGCTTCCCTTCAACCAGACATCCCAGCACGGAAATCCTTCCAGATAAATCTAGTATCCCTATCACAGACCTTTTAAAACTCATGACCTAGCTCAAGGGTCTCTCTGAGCTCATCACCTATTGCAGCCTGCCCTCAGGTTCTCTTCTTCATAGACATTGTTAGCACTGAGAAAGAGTCACCAACCATGACCCCTCAGCCTGCATCTCACATCTCTCCCTGGATCTAGTCCCTAACTCTGCTATTTCTTCTTTCAACACAATATATCGAGTCCAACATAGAATTTTCAAAGACAAACAAACATAATGCCTCTTTTCCTTTTACATAAATATTTGGGGTTTTTTACCAGGTGATTTTTTGTTTTGTTTTGTTCTATTATTTAACAGCAAATTAGGTATCAACTTAAATGAGCATAAAGGAATACACAGATGTTCAGTTATGACGTGTGTAATGGTTAATCTCCATTTGTCAACTTGATTAGGTTTAGCATCACCGTGGTAACACACCCCGGGATATCTATGCGAATGTTTCTGGATTGGGCTAGCTGAAGTGGGAAGACACACACTAACTGTGGGTGGCACCATTCCATGGGTGTGGGTAAGCCTGAATAAAAAGCAAGGGAGTTGAGCACCAACATTCAAATCTCTCTGCTTCCCGACTGCAGATGCGAACTAACTGGCTACTTAGTACTGTTACTACTACTTTCCAGCCACAGCAGACTAGACACTCAAACTAGTCAAAATAAACACTTCCTCCCAGAAGTTGGTTTTGTCACAGCAACAAGAAAAATAGCTAATATATGGGGAAAGAAGCCACTGTCTAAAGACTACCAAGTCCTTGGGATATTCAAACTTAAAGTCCTGTCCATACCAGGTCCCAAGAGCTGAGCCAGTTCCCTACAATGTCGCTAGGCTTATATGCTCTCATACTCATGATCCCAGTGCTCTGGAAGCTGGACGGGAAAGATGGCAGGTGGACAAACTTGAGGTCAGCATTACTGACTCAGGCCTGCTGCTTGCCCACAGACTAGTCCTACCGTCGTTAGTTCTTAATGCAATCTTGCTACAGGTGCCAGAACCCTGTAGGTAAACATACACAAAGGAAACCAGACCAGCTGGTAAACTACAGGATAGCATGACTGAAGAGTGAATAATGGGGAGAAAAAGTGAATTATGGGAAGAAAAGTTCTCACACATGGCTAAACCCCCAATTTCAAGAGTGTTTGTCTATCATGGCTAAGTTGATAGGCAGACACACTCCTGGATCCTAACTTCAACTCTTCTTCCTAGATTAAGTGATTAATATCTTTAACAACATGCGGCCAAGTGGAGACGTGGAGACAGCTGACTTCAACCATTCCTCCACATGATACCCGCAACTTCTTTTCCAAAAATATGCTTTGCTGTGGAAGATTCCCCACACTTTATCCGTGCTTGGTTCTACCTGATGCTTTGCAAAGGTTAACATTAGAAAAGGATGCTAAGTCATCTTCATTCTTTTATGCAAGCATGTGAATTACAACTACAAGATCAAGGAAAAACATGGAAGGAAGTATATATTTAGGTCAGATAGCTGTGGACCCTGAAGGAATCCATCGTCACTGCTGAGAACTGAAATTGGGCCTTTCTTTGGGAACTGCCTCAGTCTACCTCTATCAAGCAAGGGCAAACTGAACTGTACAGAAGACCCGCTTTGGCCTTATAGGTAATACCACAGGAAGAACTCTCCGAAAATGGGCTTAACCTGCCTAGCCCTCAGAACACGTAACAGATGCATCTTTTAAAGGCCTCTTCTTCATGCTTACAGTGTAGAGGCACTGCTCACCTGTACCTTTTGTCTCCTAATATCTAATTAATTTGAAGCCCAATGAATGACCTTGACCTTCACGACCCCATACCTCTACCACGAACTGTGACAGGGCATCTTATTGACTCTGAAAACTGTGGGAGGTAACAGGTGCTCAGCATGCAATGCCAAGAGTCCAGGACAGAGTTCAAAGTCACCACCCCTTGGGTCTGGGACACGCTCATCTCTTCACGCCTTCCATTCCTCTCCTGTACAACGGTAGAGTGTTTAAGACACTGATCGTAACAGAGCTCTCACGGAATGACTGCTCTAGATATGCCCGGTTGGGCATCCACAAGTTAGAACTTGTGTAAGATTTTGAATACCATACCCACCTTCTTTCACGTGCATTCTATTCTAAATCCTAATCAAACATAAACTGGCAGTTTATTTCCACATTATTGAGGAAAAATAGAAAAGTTGAAAGCTGGTAAATTGGCTTTGTGGGTAAAAGTGCTTGCCTCACAAGCTAGGGCGCACTTAAAGATATTGGAGAGTCAACACCACAGAGCTGTCCTCTAACCTCTAGACTCCATGGCATGTGCCCCCCCCCTGTAATAATAAGTAAATACTTTTTTAAGATGATATTTTTGTAGGTGCTGCTTAAGGCAAACTGCACCAGCCAGTTTGAATGTCCCTTTGCTCTGTAAAGGATGGGATCTTGGACATACTGTCTACTACACCCCAGGCCAGCATCACACTGGCCAGGGCTGGGATGGCTCACAGTTCGTTCAGATATATTAAATATACAAAAATATAACCTACTTGGAACTCTGGGGAAACTGGGTGACAACACCTAACTAAGTCGCAGGCTATAGAATTTTCAGTGCAGGCAACAGGAAAGCCAGCTCCATTAAGCTCATTTGCAAATACAGTAATGTCTCCCTACATTGTGGCTTAAAGTAATGGGCACTTCCAGTTTTGTAAGAAACATTTATCACAATGTTAGTAAAGAAACTTGACACTCAATTTCTGTGCTTCACAGACAAACATGTCATCTGGCACAGTCCTTTTGTTTTTTGTTTTTTTAATCTCAAGACAGGCTATGGAGACCAGGCTAGCCTTGAACTCAGAGATCTACCTGCCTGCCAGTTACCTCTATGTGCACCACTCTGCCTGGCCTTTGGGATTTGGGATTTGTTGTTTATTGTTGTTTGTTCTTTATTATTATTTTATTTAGTTTTTTTCTGGGCAATCTCCTCTGTGCCCTCTAGTAATAAGCCACAAAGGAGCTGTCAGCCTCTGATGTGGAGACCGCATGTAAAATGGTAACAGGGCTGGAACTGTAGCAGCTGGGAGCATTCTTGCCCAGTATTCACAAAGCTCTGGGTTCAATGTTTATCACCAAGTAATCTAGGCATGTAGGTGCATGCTTATAATCCCAGTGTTTGGGGGAGAGAAGAGAGGAGGACTGGAAGTTCACTGCCATCTACACATCATAGTGAGTTTAAGTCAAATCAGCTCTGAAAAACAGTTAAAAAAAAAAGATTTAGGTGAATGAAAATCTACAAAAGAGGCTAGGTGTGGTAGCACACACCTTTAATCCCATTTGAGTTGAAGCCAGGCCAGCCAGGGCCAAAGGAGACCTTGTCAAAGAAAGAGAAAAAAATGAAAGAATGAAAGAAAGAAAGAAAAGAAAAGAAAAAAGAAAATCAGTCAATCTGTCCACAAGATTCCAAATGTCAGTAGAAATTAACCTATTTTCTCTATCACAATAAGAAACAAATTTAGTATAGGAAAAATACCGTTTAAAATATGGATATGCTTTTAAAAGTCCTGCCTGCAGGTATTTGTGTGTGAAGGAATGTGTCTGAAACAACACACAAGTATCATAAAAAGTATTCCAGAAGTGAGTGAGCTGGCCATCTTAATCTGTCAGCTTTTGGTACATCCGCTTTAAACTCTACATGGTTCCGAAAGCAATTCTTTGCAAATCCCTCAACTCCGTGACAGACAATGATCAGGGTCTGTAGCCTGGAGGAGGACCGGCTGTACTGTGATGCCTTTCACTATTACTACAGAGTCAGGCCACTGAACTTGGGGTTCTTGCAAAAGCTGCCATGGTTCCCTCAGACCCAAACAAGGGAAGAAGGTGTACCCGAAACCACCGGCTTTATACCTTCATACATACATAGAAAGCCAACCCTTATTGTTTGGCCAATTTCAGTTTAAAAAATAGAAAATGCTATAATCTGCCTAATTAAAAAGTCCAGAAGCAGCAGGTTTGGCCATGACCAACTTTCATCATTATCATCATCATCATCATTATTGACAGGGTTTCATTGTGTAGTCCAGGTTCATGATTCTTTTACCTTAGTTTCCCAGGCCACAGACTTGGCTTTTCCCGGGGGCATTTTTATAAAGGCAACCCCAGTGTATAAACATGTCTGACAGGGCTTGGGGAAGAACCCTTGCCAAGCCCTTACCCCTGACTTACTTGTGCAAAAGAGAAAAGGAGACGAATCTTGGGGACGGAGTTCTACCAAAGCCCTCAGGTCCAGCAGGGAAGACCTGCTAGAGGTCTCTCCTACTGCACCACAGGGAGGCTGGGAAAAGTGACTCAGACCCACAAAGCTCCAAGAGAGCTGTCATGTCCTGTGATGGCCATCCTGAGAAACGTGACAGCGGAGAAACCTACCACGCAGCCTGGTGCTCCAATGTCCCAGGGTGACAGGAAACCACCTCCCAGTTTTGCCAGTGGATTTCCAAGCTACAAACATGGTGTGAGCAACGTGTCCACTGGGTAGCTCACTCCTGTCTACCCCCATGGGCTCCTGGGCGTGCTGCCTGGAAGGGAAGCATTGCCTTAGAGCAATTCCATCCGCTCTTCCCAGAGGCACCTCTTCCTAGCTAGGATGGAAGTGAATGAAACCTTCACAAATCGTTCACAGACAGCAACAGGTGGGGCACTAAGAGAGAAACTGCCAGCAAATTCCGTGCTCCGGGTAAACGAGTACGTCTCTGAAACAACATTAGTCACCAACCCATAAACCATCCCTGCAACCAAGAACCTGCAGTCACGGGAGTGAGGGCGAAGATGGAAATGTAGAAGATGCAGGAAGATCCGAGGGAGGGAGAATAGAAACTGTGAACCTGAGGAGACCCAAAGGAATGGGGCGTTGGTGTCAGCGACCGCGCCTCTGTTGCAGTCGCGGGGTGACTCCGGAGCAACCAGGTCTCTCCAGCCTCTGGGAGGCGCTGGCTCAGCGAGCTCCGGCCCGGCCGGGCACACAGGAGGTTTCCGGAGCCACAGCGCCCCTTCAGCCCAGCCTGGGCGACGCAGCCCGCCGCCACCCCCGCCTCGCCCGGCCGGCCGGCCGGCACGAGTGCGCTTCCCGCAGAGGGGAACCGACACAAAGCCGCTGCACACACAATGGCCGGGCTCTGCACGCGGCGCAGTCTACGACCTAGCCCCCCATGGAACCCCCCGTGTAGCTGCCTGCACTCACATCTGGGCAACGAGGGTCGGTGATCGACGGGCACCCAGATCTTCTGGACCCGGCTCTGGGTCAATTCCAAAGGCATCTTCGCAGCTGTATTCGGCGACCCGCCACCCCCGGAGGAAAGACTCCGACTTGGGGAGAAGAGCAGCTGCAGATCCCCCCGGAACAAAGGACAGGAAGGGTGCGTCCGCCTGCACGCGGCTGGGCGCTCCCTTGCGCTGCTTTGGAAAATGTGCTTTGTGCGGAGTCTCGGAGGATCGCCCGAGCGGAGACGCGAGACAGATGAGATCGGCGTGGAGTTGCGACTGCTGCACGGCTGACTAGTCGGCTCCGGTCGGAAGCTCGGGGATGCTCTAGCGCAGTGACAGCCACGTTCCCAACACCCAGCACTGCCACTTGCTCCTCTCCTGTTCTGTCGGGATGCCACACGCACTGCCCGGCCTTTTAAGATCTGATCGGTAGCGCGGCGCGTCAGCCTCGGGGCGGGCCGCATTCTTTGCGTCCCAGCCCCCTTTCACGTGGAGAGAAGGGTGGGCAAGGCCGAGAGACAGCCTGATGCCGCCCTCTGCGGGCGGAAAAAGGCAGCACGCTCTGCTCCTGAAACTCAGGCTTGCTCTTTCCTCCTTTCCATCCCCCTAAGCCTCTTCCCTACCGGCGCCAGCCAGCCAGGCAGGGAGTCCCCAAATAATTCCAGCCACCTTCCTCATCTGTGCTTGGAGGGAGCAGCGATCTGATAATGTCCAATGTGGTCCGTTGACAGTCCTCCACCCCTTCACGCACACACACACACACACACACACACACACACACACACACTGAGCCGGTGCTGTGTAAAAGCATTTTCCCAATTCAGCCTTTCAAGCAGTGGGGCCCCAGCACCGTGCACCATAGTTACACGATTTGGGGGCAGGTTCAGTCCAAGTGAAGACCCAGATCAGAGCTGCCTCCTAGTAACACCTGTGCATTATCGCCCACTATGTCCCCTGCCATTATTGACACTGCCACCTCCGGGTGCTAGGCGCTTGAAGGGGGAACAATAAATAAATAAATAAATAAATAAATAAATAAATAAATAGATGAGGTTCAACAGAAAAAGGAACTTTGGGAAGCGGAGAGCAGTTGGTATTTTCCCTTTCAACATGGACCGTATTCCATAGACCCTTCTGCATGTAGTGTTAGAGCCCAATCCCGACCCCATAACCGGACTATGAGTCCCAACGTAACTATCAAGTGACAGCTAGATCCTAAATTCATGTCACCCACCCGACCCCCACGCGCCTGCCCCTAGCACACCCGGCTATATTATTGTTTGATGTGAACATGCCCTCGCTTCCTTTCCGATATTTGCACTTTGCATAGGCTGGAGGTACATGCATAACAGGCAATCGGTGAACTGCCAGAGGTCATTTATTCAGCGACGATCTAGGGATCTTTTGGTAGGGACCGCTGCACGGGAGGCCGTGTAGAGAAGACACTTTAAATGTGATTTTTGCGAATGAAGCCTCCACTCAGAGGCGCTGCCCTGCCCTGCCTAGCGGCGAGCTGCACACGTCGCGATGAAGCTGGACTGTGATTGGAGGCGCTCGCGGAACCCCACACTGCAGTGGAAAACTCTGCGCCGAGGCTGCCACACGTCGCGCACGTCCTGCATGCTCTGCGGGGAGGGCGCCGGCTCCCCGGCGGCAGGCGCAGCGGCTTTGCTCCCAACCCAGCCCGCCCCGCCTGGGGCCTCCGCCTGGCCTTCTTGGCAGCCTGGCGAGCCTAGGAGACTAGAGCTCACCTGGCTAGTAGCCCCTGGGAGACTCCCAGCTCCAACCACCATTCTCGCACCCTGCTGTCCCGTACCACCCTCCTCAATACCTGCCCCCAACCCCAGGACAGCTTTGCTGACCTCCTGATTTCTGTGCTCGGGCAGCTGTTCAGAAACCCGGTGCGTTGCATTTAAACTTGTTTTTCTGCAGTGAGAGCGAATGCCAGAGGTGACACCCTAGAAAGCCCAAGGGAGAGTCCCGCTCCACTCCTGAAATTAGAGTGGCCTGACTCGACAAAGAAAACATCTAGTAGTCGTGTCTCCAGAAGGGTTCCCCTCACTGGTGTTTGCAAGCTGACCGTGGGGTTGGGGTGGGAGGGGGGTTGGAGGGGGAGGGTGCATCCCTGCTAGGAGACTCCCCTCTCCTGATCCCCAGGAGCCTTAGTGCACCTGGACGCTTGTTAAGTTTCCACTAGGTTTTCTGCTTGTTTTGCTTTGAGACTGAGTTTTCCTATGTAGCCCAGGCCGGCCCCAAGCTTGCTCCTTCCTCAGCCTGGTATTACAGGCAAGTGCCATGCTCCCAGGCGCCCACTTGAATTCTCGCATACCTACAAGCCAGGCAAATGGCCAGATGTCATTCCTTCACCTCAAAGCTTAGGAACAGATTGCTGGGAGCCATTCAGGGGGAACGTGGTGGGAATGGCACCAGTGGAGACCGATCTTTATTTCTTTTATCAAATGTTTAAACCTCTTGATTTAAGGTCAGCCCTCAAGGCAGGAAGCCGCAGCATTCTCAGACGGGCATTTTTCCTTTCCAGGAGCCAACCATGTAGCCAGTACCCAGAACAAAGACTGAATTAGTTCTCCAGTCACTTCTGCTACCAGACCAGCAAAGGGAATTCACCTTAACCCTGCTTAGGGTTCCAGATACCTAGGTATAGATAGGATGTGAGGCACAAGGCTGAATTCACACTTGTTTGTTGGGCCTTTTGAAGCTGTCAGCTTGCAACCACAGGTAATTGCAGTCCTTGTGGAAAGTAAAATTGCTCCAACATGGTACTCCTTAGGAACAACCTTGCTACAACTACATCCAAAACTTTCCTCCTTAGGTTTGTTTATACAGCCTTCCAATTCCTCCCCTAGTTCTGTTAATGTACCCTTATCTTTACCTCAAATGCAGCCCCCTAGGGCTTCACTAACTCCCAGGTCCCCAGGTGGATATTAGAAGACACTACCAAGAATGTGAACATTCTTTAAGTCGGGTGACTTATAGCCAGGTGATTCCACTCAGTAGGACTGACTGACAACTTCCTTTAGATTCTGAGTCACAATCTAGTCCCTGCTAAAGCCAAAGGAAAGTACTGAACAATTTAGTCCACATTCCACAGCCCTCTACCCCTTGCCTACAGGAAGAAGTGAAGGGAAGATTGGAGATTAGAAAGGTCAAGAAATCTAGTCAAAGACCAAGGAGGAAGGAAGGCAGTTAGGAAGAAGGTTTTTTTTTTCCGGGTGTGGGGTGGGGAGGTGTAATTTGCTTTGTTTTAGAAACAGGGTCTCATGTAACCCACACCATCAAGAGATTACAAGTATGAGCCCCCGTGCCTGGCATATGTGATGCTGGGGACTGAGCCCACAGTTTCATGCATACTAGACAAACACTCTGTCAACTGAGGGAGATCCCTAGCCGTGTATGTGTGTGAGTGTGTGTGTGTGTGTGTGTATGTTAAGGCGATCACATACTTGACACAAGCAGCAGAATGCTGTCCCCTCCCAGGTGGTCATATTATACACCCACCCCTACCAAGAGCGCTGAGTAGAACCCTAAGCAAAGGGAGACTGGACTGTTATTCAATTTCATCTGGGACAGTCAAACTGACGCAGGTAAAAATGTCCCACCAAACACTCGCCAGAGTGCTCTATTCATGAATTCAGTGAGCCAGGTCTAACATTAGCAAAAAGGACATGGAAGTGTTTTTTCCACCATAACCCTTGTTCCTATTCTCTGGCCAGTGTCACCAAATCCTTCCCAGTGCCGCCAAATGTGGTTATCAACAACAGCAGCACATGACTCCATTGACTTACTCTTACACCAGCATTTAAACATTTAAACATTTAAACCATTTAAACCATAAAACCAGCATTAAACATTTAAACCAGGCTGGTTCCTATGCCTCCTCCCCAGGGAAAGAGGAACAGAGGAAACTTGCTGTGGCAGGCTGTGAGCAGTCTCACCTTGCTAATTAGACCCAAAGTGTCATTAGTTGCTCTCTTGAAAGATCCCACATGTGAGAGAGTGAAGCAAGACATCAAATAATTGGCAAAAACAAACCTTTATGCCACAACCCCATCATCCCAAGATGGCTTTTAGTAACAAAATATTTGTGACTTCTATAAAAATGGAAATAGAGATTTGAGGGTAGCTGCGCAGGTGACATAAGTTCCCAAAACCAGCTCATAGATTGTATGTGTATGTTTTTCAAAACGTGGAAGTTGCCAGGCCACTACTGTAGGCTAACCTACAAAAAGGCGGGGACTCGAAGGATCAGAAAACTTCCATTGCAGCACCTGCAGGTCTGCAATCCTAGCACTTGGGTGGCAGAGACAGGGGAATCTCTGTGAGTTCAGGGCCAGCCTGGTCCATATAGCCAGTTCTAGGAAAGCCAGAGCAATTGTGATGGTTTGTATATGCTTGGCCCAGGGAGTGGAACTATTAGAAGGTGTGGCCTTGTTGGAGTGGGTGTGTCACTGTGGGTGTGGGCTTTAAGACCCTCACCCTAGCTGCCTGGAAGCCAGTCTAAAGCTAGCAGCCTTCAGATGAAGATGTTGAACTCTCTGCTTCTCCTGCACCACGCCTGCCTGGATGCTGCCTTGCTCCAGGAGCCTTGATGATAATGGGCTGAACCTCTGAACCTGTAAGCCAGCCTCAATTTAATGTTGTCCTTCATAAGATTTGCCTTGGTCATGGTGTCTGTTCACAGCAGTAAAACCCTAAGACAGAAGTTGGCACCAGGGACTACTAGGGTATTGCTGTGATAGGCCTGAGCATGCTTTTGCTGGGAAGAATATGGATTTTAGGACTTTGGATTTGGAAAGCAGGGGAATGCTTTAAATGGGACTTATTGGGCTATCCTAGGAGGAATATAGAAGACTTTGTTACTGAGAGTGATTTGAATTGTGCTGGCCTGGCCCAAGAGGTTTCAGTGGAGAATTTCAATATGTGGCCTAGAGACTGTTTTTGTGGTATTTTGTGAAGAATGTGGCTACTTTTTGCCTTTGTCTGAAGAGTCTGCCTGAGGCTAAGGTGAAGAGACTCAGATTAATTGCACTGACAAAGGAAGTCTCAGAAATGACCATCATAGACTTTGTTCTCTGGTCAAGTCTTATGAAGAGTATTTTAAACAAGCATAGCAAGCTTAGAAAGGAAAAAATATAAAATATATGGTTGGAGTATTAAAGGAATATATATATACATACACACACACACACACACACACACACACATATATATTTATATTTATATTGCAGATGTGTGTGAGCCACCTTGTGGGTCATGGAAATTGAACCCAGGTCCTCTGCAAGAACAAGTGCTCCTGAACCAACACTTCAGCCTAAATTTTTTGGTTTTGTGAGCCCATATCTCACTCCATAGCCCAAGCAAGCATGAAACTCTCAGTTCTCCCATTTTGGCTTCCCAAGTGCTGGGTGGGTCACAGGTTTACTCTTCCTCATGCCTCTCTTGGTTGTACTGTTATTCATTTATTTAGTTGATGTTTTTAGAGAAGGCCTTGTATAGATAGAGTTGGCCTGGAACTTTCTATATCTTCTGAGGATGACACTGAACTCTCTCTCTTTTAATTTAAAAAAAAAAAACCCACTTTCATGTGCACCATATGCATGTGAACCCTCTGGAACTAGAGTTACAGATGGCTTTTATTCACATGTGGAGGTACTAGGAACTGAACCCAGGTCCTCGGAAAGAGCAGCCAGTGCTCCTAACCACTGAGCCATCTCTTCAGCCCTGACACAGAACTCCTGGCTCTACTGCCTCTACAGGCAAAGTATGAGGATTACAGGCATGTGCCTTCATGTCTAGCTTAGGTGATGCTGGGGACTGAACCCAAGACTTCACGCACAATAAATAAACACTCTACCGAGCTACACCCTCAGGCCCTGAGTATTGGTTTACATTTTGAAATTAGTTCATGAGATGCAACCCAGGCTGGCACTGAATTCAAGACCCTGCCTCAGCCTCTGGAGTTGTTGGGATCACAGGCATGTCCTACCATGCCAGGCTAGTCTTGTCTTTTTTTTTTTTTAAATGACATTCTGCTCAGGTCCTGGTGACGAAAGCTTTTAGTTGGTGTCTTATGTGTGGTACTACACATCATTCTACTCTGAGAAGGTTTTAAGATCCTCTGTCAGTCTCTTAACCTCATCAAGACACAGAGTAATTGTGTTAAAAAAGGTTGTCTCAGCACTCAGGAGGCAACGGCAGGCAGAGCTCTGAGTTCGAGGCCAGACTGGTGTACAAAGTAAGTTCCACGACAGCTAAGACTACATGGGGAAACCCTGTCTTTAAAAACAAACAAACAGACAAACAAGTATTATACTACATGACTACACACACACACACACACACACACACACACACACACAACTCAGAATACTCATGCTTCTCCAAAACACAATATTGTGTGGTTCCCAATTAGTTTTCATTTTGATATTTTGTTCTAAGATGTCAACATTAGAGGAAGCTGAGCGAAAAGTCATGGTACTCCATGTGCTAGTTTGCAAACTGTTGCCAGTTTATAGTTATTTCCAAACAAAGAGATATGGGTTTGGTGCTCTGTTTTTTGACAGGGTCTCACTGTGTAGGCCCGGCTCAGCTGGCCAGGTTTCACTATGGAGACCTGGATGTCCTGGAGACCCGCCTACCTCTGCCTCCTGAGATAGAAGGAATGCACTGCCGTGCCTCACAGGGGTGGTGGCACAGGTCTGTGCTGTGGCGACTCCAGAGGAAAAACAGGAGCATCAGGAGTTCAAGGTTATTCAACCTGGGCTACATAGATCCTGCCTCAAACAAACCAACACACACAGAACTCATGGGATGGCGCTTGCGTTGCTTTTTGCAAATGACATATATGTACATGCATGGATGAAATTTGCATTGATGTTGAGGAAAACTGGGTGTTGTGTAACAGTTTCCAACAACATTCAAACCTTCAGGGGCTGGAGAGATGACTCAGCGGTTAAGAACACTGACTGCTCTTCCAGAGGTCCTGAGTTCGATTCCCAGCAACCACATGGTGGCTCAGAACCATCCATAAAGAGACCTGACATCCTCCTCCCAATCTCCATAGGAAAGATTTTGACTCTCAACACTGGGATAGAACAGAGGCTGGGTTTTCTTTCAGGGGTGGGGATGATGGCTGAGTCTAAGTTTGATGTAGATCTTTGAAGACAATCAGTGTGTCTCTATAATCTTCACCTCTAAGTGCAAGCTTTAAAAAGGAAACATCTGCAGGAGATGCATACTGGAACAAGATGGCTCACAGAGTGGGCGTGGCAATGGAGATTGGGGGTGTGGCTCAGTTGGTACAGTGCTTATCTAGCATGCACAAAGCCCTTGGTTCAATCCCCAGCATTATATGAAGCAGATACATGTGCTTACTTGTAATCTCAGCACTGGGAGCTGAGGGAAGGAGGATCAGGAGTCCAAAGTCATCCTTACCTACACAGTAAGTTTGAAACTAGCCTGGGATACATGAGACCCTGCTACAAAATAACAAGAATCACACATGGGCATGATGGTTCATGCTGTGATCCCAGCACTCAGGAGGCTGAGATAGGAGAATAATGAGTTCAAGGCCAAGCTGAACTGCATAGCGAGACTCTGGGTTAAAAAAAAATCCAGCTGCAAGCACACATCTGTAACTCCAGTAGTTGGACAGTACAGGATAAGGAGGCCGGTGACTGGTGGTTTGATTAAGAATAGCCAATGTCAACTCATGTTCTTGAATACTTAGTCATCAGAGACTGGCACTACTTGAGAAAGGTTAGGAAGTGTGGCCTTTTTGGAGGAAGTGTGTCATTGTGGGTAGACTTTGAGATTCCAAAAGCCCACCCAGCCCAGTGGTTGTCTCTTCCTGCTGACTGCAGATCCAGATGTAGAACTCTCAGCTACCTCTCCAACACCATGCCTGCCTCCATGCCTCCTTGCTTCCTGCCATGCTGATAATGGACTAAACCTCCCAAGTGTAAGCCAGCCCGAATTAAATGTTTCCTTTACAAGAGTTGCCGTGGTCCTGATGTCTCTTCACAGCAACAGAAAAGTAAGCAAGACGGTGCTACATAGTGAATCTGAGGCCACACTGTTTCAAAGCAACAACGACAAAAATTTGGTTACAACAGAAGCAACTTTAGGCAGGTGTGGTGGCTTTGCTTGTAACCCCAGAATTTGAGAGGCAGAGGCAGGAGGATCATTGTAAGTTTTTGGGCAGCCTAAGCTACAAAGAAACTTTGCCTGCTAAAAGAAGAGGAAAAGAAAAGGGGGGAGGAGGAGGAGGAGGAGGAGGAGGAGGGGAGGAGGAGGAGGAGAGGAGGAGGAGGAGGAGAGGAGGAGGAGGAGGAGGAGGAGGAGGAGGAGGAGGAGGAGGAGGAGAGTAAAATGAGGAGGAGGAAAGGGAAGCAATTCCAGGGACCCTCTAAATCTTGCAGGCTTAGATAGCTTACTGTTAGAATCCAGCCGTAGCCCATCGCCAAAGTTTGCCCGGCAGGAATGGAAGGGCAGAGAAGAAACTATGGTACCAGGCTGGTAAGATAGCAGGTAAAAGAAATGGCCCTGAATCTGGGCTGGAAGAAGAGAACCAACTCTGGAAAGCTGCCTTCCTGCCTCCACACATGTGCGCTCGTGAACACACACATGCACGTGCACACGGACATGTGCACACGCATACACACACTCACACACTCCTCGTGCATGAGTGCACAGACTCACTGACAGGGGTAGTCAGAATCTACCTACCCTAGACTGATCCCAGCCCTGGGGAGACTGCTAAACAGCTCATCTTCTGCTGACTGTGGAAAAGTGAGCCCCAGTGCTGCTCACAGGGATCGGGGAGAAAGTAGGGGAGGGCGCTGTGTCTGTCGCAAGGCCTGCCTGCCAGGGCCTGTGGTGCAAACACGTGCTGTGGAGCAACTCCAGCTGACAAACAGGGCTGGCACCCTTCCCCTTCTCTTCCCCTTGTAGAGTCTTACTTCTCTCGGTGGAAAACAGCCTAAAAATAGAGCTGGATCATGACAAAAAATGAATGCAGATTTTGGAAAGCGATGCTAACTAGATGTTAGAAAATCTACCCCAGCTGGGCTGGGTTAATACATAATATTCAGATTAGAGAATGGGACGGTCTGGACTAGCCAGAGATAAGAGCGAGCCCATTCGATTCTGCAGGACGACTTTTTTAAAGAGAGTGGAAATCACCAGAGAAGAGCTATTCGGTCGTTTCCTGTGAGGAGCAGGTAAAAAACTAGATGTAAAATTCAGAACATCTGGCTCAGTTGGTAAGGTGCTTGCCTAGATATCTATCCAAGCACTGCAGAGTCAATTCGAGCATGGCGGACATGCGCAGTCCTAGCAATGGGGAGCGCGACATGCGCAGTCCTAGCAATGGGGAGGGGGGTGCTAAAGCTCAGTGGCATCTTTGGCTCCACAGCAAGTTTGGTCACTCACGCCTGTAATCCCATCACTCAGAAGGAGCTCCGTGAGTTTGGGGTCAGCCTGGGCTACAGAGTGAGACTCTACCTTAGCACATCACTTCCCCCAAACAATAAGACCATAGCTAAGATAGCAGCTGCCTACAAAGATACAAGGACTTCTCTTCTGCATGTGGAGGTCAGAGAGCAACATTTGGAAGTACATTCTCTCACTCCTCCCCAGATTCCAGGGATTGATCCGAGGCCGTCCGTCTTGTGAGGCAAGTGCTTTTACCTGTTGACCGGTATCACCAGCCCTGGGGAGCTGTGCCCACAGTGCTGTGCCCTTGACCAGACATTAGGAGCCAGCTGGAAGGGTTACGGAGAGGTCCGCTGTGGGGATGAGCAGCAGCAGCGAGCTAGAAAGATGTCAAGCATCTGTCCTATTACCATCCCCGCGGCATCCAGATCCCAACTACAACCTCTGGAAATCCAAGCAAGCTGGTCTCCAAACAGCCTTGCAAATGAAGGAATCTGTGATGTCTTAGGTGGCCTACAGCCTCTTCCCACCACAACCGCTCACCAGTTCTGTGACCCACACAGACAAGTCTCTACTCTCAAGGAATCTTTTTTGTCTTTGAATCTCTGGGTGCAATCCAGAGGGAGTGTGAGTGTGGAGCAGCCGACTGAGCAAGTAGCGACTGTGTTTGTCACTTTGCATCCATCCTTGTGACAAAACACCTAACATGGAGGGAGAAGGGTTGGTTTTGGCTCATGGTTGCAGCGGTTTTAAGCTGCAATAGGCTTAGATCTATTGCTTCAGTCTGACTATGACAGAGCATCAACACTGTGAGGATGTGGGAGAGCAGGACAGACAGAAAGGAGCCAGAGAGACAGACCAGACAGAGACACAGAGACATCAGAGAAACAGTGGAGACTGGGGACAAAATGCACCTCCAGGACATTCTTATTGATCTCCTTCCTCCGAGCAGAGTCCACCTCCTGATTTCTATCACATCCCATTAATGAATTATGAATCTATTAATAGATTGTTTCATTGATAAGGTCAGAGCCCTCAGGATCCAATCATCTAGAAAAGCCTTGAACACAGAATTCTTAGTGGGAAACTGTAGATTCAGACACAACGATAACATCATTGACCACCTTTGTAGTCAAGGGAACAGAAGTCATGGGGTGAAGCCTTTCTTTGACAAGGCCCTGGAAAAGCAATGACTTTGAAGCCATCCTTGCTGGCAGTGGATTCACAGAGGGTGACATGAGGTCACACCTCAAGTAGAAATACTCCACTTCATACTTTTAATGCTTTAGTTTTTTTAAAACAAGATCTCATGTAGTCTAGGTTGGTCTTAAGCTCCAAATGGTCTTGCCTCCACCTTCTGAGTGCTAGTAGTACAGATAAGCTGTCTTCCTGTTGCCAGGATAAAATACTCTGCCCAAAGCAATCAATCGAGTAGGGATTATGGTGGCTCACTGTCCGTGCATACTCAAAACACCATCACACAACCCTTATATATGAATAGGAAGGAGTCAGAAACAGCGAGTATTCCTTGAAAGATCAATCAATCAATAAGATGTGATGTATGGAGATAGTGGAACATTACTGAGTCAACAAAGGGACGGAACTTAGATAAGGCTCCAGAACATTATGCCAAGCAAAGTAAGCCACGCACGAGTGTGGCTGATTCCACTTCTCTGAGACAACTAAGCAGCTTGATTCTGTATGGCAAAAAGCACATAGTGATGGATGCCAGAGTCTGAGAGAAGAGAGAAAAATGAGGGGAGAGTTTCAGTTTTGCAAGACAAGAATGTTCTAGAGCTCTGTTTCACAATGAAGCAAATACACTTAAGCCTACTGACCTGCACACTTGCAAATGTTAAAGGGGACAATTCCATATTGCTTGTCTCCACCACAACATACCACTTCTAAAATTGCTTTTTAAAATGTATACCAACACTCTTTTAAAATACCAAGGGTGTGAGCCACAGAAGAGAGGAAAAGACTGTTTTACGAGAAGACATGGCTCTTCTCAGAAATCTGTGATCCTGCCACCTCGGCTGCAATGTGTTTTCTTTGATAGATACTGAACAATGGTGGGAAACTGGAACCTTCAGTTACCTGTGAGATAAGCATTCTGGATCAAATTCATTTCCTGGTTTTCATCTTCTTCGGTTTTGCTTGGTTTCACTTTTGGTTTTTGTTTGGGTTTTTGGTTTTGGTTTTAGTTTTATGAGACTGGATCTTACCATGTAGCCTTGGGTGGCCTGGAACTCAGTACATACCGCAGGCTGTCCTGGAACTCTCAGCAATCTTTCTCTGCCTTCAAACTCCAAAGTGATGGGATTTCAGATGTGACCTACTATGCTCAGCCCTTTACTTATTTTAAAGAAATATGCTCTGGAGTGTTTAGAGGCAGAGAGGTAGGTAGGTGGGTGGACAGACAACATTCAAAACAAAGAGTAGCAGGCTAACGCCAGTAGAATCCGGGTAAAAGCTATTGAAAATGCCTTGCCCTATTTTTGCAATATCTCAGTAAAGTTATTATGAAATGGAAAGTTAAAACTTGAAAATGCTAAAGTTCATGCTCAAAATGTCAGCAACGCTGCACATTCCCTCAGAAGGCTCTTCCTCCACTTTGGATACTATTAATCTGACCAGAATTCTTATGGCTCATACATGATTAATAAACAGAGACATCTCTGATTCATACAGTTTTGAAGGCTGTAATCACAGGCACATGGCTATAATATTGGTACTCAGTAGGTTGGGACAGGAGGATTGCTATGAGTTTGTGCTAGTTAGTCTTAACTGTCAAATTAATAAAACCTAGAATCACCCAGAACGAAAGTCTTAGGAATTATCTAGATCGGGTTCGTCCATGGGGGAGATGCAGCCCCCTGTGGGCAGCACCAATCCCTACACAAAGGGGTCTGAACAGTGTTAAGACAGGAGCAAGCCAGCTGAGAGCAAGTAAGGATCCATTCATTTATTCTCTTTCTGCTCTTGACTGGATATGATGCTGTAATTCTTGCCTTAACTTCTCCACAATAATTAACTGTAACCTAGAACTATAAACCAAATAAACCCTTCCTTGTTTAAGTTGCTTTAGACCAGGGATTTTATTGCAACCATAGAAATGCAAGTAGAACAGAGTTTAAGTTCAGCCAAGGCTAAATAGTAAGTGCCAAGCCAGCCATGTCTACATTTAAACCAAACAAGTATTTCAGTTGGTAGAGTGCTTGAATATATACACAAAAACCAGGGTTCCATTTACAGCACTACAAAGTGTCTGTAATTCCAGCACTCAGATGCTGAGGACAGAGAATCAAGAGGGCAAGACCGTCTGGGCTATATGAAACCCTACTTCAAAAACAAACACACAAACAAAAAAAAAAAAAACAACTGAGTCTATAGCTCGATGTTAGAGAGGTTGGCTGGAATACACAAGGCCCTGGGATTCAATTCTTAACACTAAGAACAAAATGTGACAGATAATGATTAATACATTTAACTGAGCGTGGCAGTTCCCAGCAACACTTAAATAAAGACCTTTGAGAAGTGAAAGCAGTGAAGTCCACTTTCACCACAGTGGCAGGGAACTCGGCCCATCTCACCATTCACTGAATATTACACGGCCCCATATGAGCTGGGTAGCATAAATCACAGCGCTTCAGGAAGTCACAAGAAGCAGAATGAGACCAAAAGAAAGGCACAGGCTTCTTCATCTGAAGACACCTCTCCCCAAATCCATGTGACACTTGCACATTCCTCTCCCTGGCCAGACGGAGTGGCAGCCCACACCTATCTGCAAATAAAGGGACAAAGATTGCCTCCTAGCTGACCCACTGTCCAGAACTCTTCTACTACAGAAGAGGAGGAAAATAGATGCTGGGTGACTGCTAGCAGTCTCTCCCAGTATCATTTTCCTATAAGGACATAGTCAACAAACACCAAAAATAAAACAAAAGTCTTTTAAGGCCCACTCCATGAGATGGAACCCACACCTGACCCTGCTAAAGTGGTCAAGAACCTGAGACCAGATAGGTCATGGGGCTTAGGGGGAAAGCCTATGCCGTTACTCTGCTAAAGAAACAGCACCACAAGGCTGGGCAGTGGGGGCGCACGCCTTTAATCCCAGTACTTGGGAGGCAGAGGCAGGCGGATTTCTGAGTTCGAGGCCAGTCTGATCTACAGAGTGAGTTCCAGGACAGCTAGGGCTACACAGAGAAACCCTGTCTCAAAAAAAACAAACGAGAGAGAGAGAGAGAGAGAGAGAGAGAGAGAGAGAGAGAGAGAGAGAGAGAGAAAGGAAGAAGAAACAGCACCACAGACTCCTAATGACAAACACATAGATCACACATAGATCAATACACATAGATCACTGTCTCATGCAGTTCTCATCAGAGAACCCTCCTCTTGCAGTAGATGAAAACTAACACAGAGACCACAACTAGAAAGTGGAAGAGCCTGGGAGATTTTGGAACACTCATTCCTAAATGAGATATCTTCATCAGAGCCCTCCCCTATGTAAAAGGGGAGGTAGGAAACATTAGGAGACCCAGAGCCGATGGATGACCCAACTCCAGAGAAGTAATGTCTTCCAGACCCAATAGGATTGGTGCACATATGAACTCACAGAGACTGTAGCATCCTGCACAGGTTCAAGACTGACAGGGTCCCAGCACTGAGAGGGGAAAGTAGATATGGATTCCAGGAATGCAACTGATACCCATTAGCAAGGGAAAAATCAGTTTCCTCCAATGGAGTCTCTCTGGGTACATGAGCCAGGGGAAGAGTAGTTGGCCAACACAAAATAATCTCAGTGGTGGTGGGTGGTGGTGGCACCTGCCTCCAGTCTCAACACTCAGGAGGCAGAGGCAGATGGATCTCTGAGTTCATGGCACTCCTGGACTACAGATCAAGTTCCTGGACAGCCTGGTCCAGCAACAACAAACAGAAGGCAGCAATGCTGTGTGTTTGTAGATGGGTTTCCTCATTTTGGTTTGTTTGGGCATTTTTAATTGTTGTCTTATTGACAACAATTTTTTTTATTTTATTTTTATTTGCATTTGTGTATATGTGTGTGTGTTCTTAAAAAGAGAAACAGAGAAGGAAAGAAAGGCAGCCAGATAACTTGTGCTGCATGCTTGAAATCCCAACATTTTGAAAACCCAGCATTCTGGAGGTTGAGGCAGGAGGATTGCCAAGAGTCCAAAGCCACCTTAGACTACATAATGAGTTCACCCTAGACTATAAAGTGAAACCCCATTTCAGAAAACAAGGCAGAACAAAACCCAAAGGAGATGGATAGGGCTGGAAGATGGCTCAGTTGGTGGAGTTTCCCTAGCACGGCTGAAGTCTTGAGTTCACTCTCTAGCACGGCAAACACTGGGTGTGATGGGATGTGCCTACAATCCCAGCAGTGGAGAGGTGGAATCAGGAAGAACACAAGTTCAGTGTTATTCTCAGCTACCTAGTGAACTTGAAGCCAGACTCTACCACATAGTAGATTCCGGGGCCAGCCTGGGCTACCATGTTGAGACTCAAGAATAAATAAATAATTAACAATTGGAGAAGAGAAGGAAGGAGCTGTTGATGTAGTACAGGGGAGTGAGAGTGATCCTGGGCATTACATTTTTCAAGTATGTATGGTATGTATGTATGTATGTATGTATGGTATGTATACATCTATTCATGCATGTGTGTATGGTATGCATATATGTATGGAGTGCATGCATGTATGTATGTATGTATGTATGTATGTATGTATGTATGTATGTATGGCATCATGTATGTATTGTTGAAGTTGGGAATGAATACCACAGTCCATACTGTAGAGGCCAGAGGGCAACTCTCTAGAGTCATTGTCTCCTTCACCAGGTAGATTCCAGGGATTGAACTCAGGTAGTCAGGCTTGAGGGCAACACATTTACTACACCTCCTACCTTGCTGACTTAGGGCTAACAATGGTTTCACACTTACTATGTAGCCAAAGCTAGCCTTGAACTTTTGCTTCTCCTCCATCTACCTCCAAAGTACTGAGATACCAAATGGCTCACCACCATGCAGGTTCTTAGCCGGGCTCTGAAATCTACTATAGGTCCAGTGATGACAGAATATAGGGAAGTCCACAGAGAGCATAGAAGTCACCCCAGTGACAGCTTCGACATGAATCTTTCATCCTTCCCAGCTCTCTGACTTCTGTTGTTTCGTATGCATGTGAGGTATCTCTGTTGTTTACTTTAAATTATAAAAGATAGATTCAAAAATACATTTATTGAATTGACATTTGTTTGTTTTCAGGACTCTGTAGACCCTGGCTGGTCTGGAGCTCAATATGTATAACTCTGTGTCTCAGGCTGGCCTCGACCTCCTGATGATTAGAATTACAAATATGGGAGCAAGGGAGACAGGCTAACAGCACTTGCTGAGTACACGTGGGGATGTGAATTCAAATCCCAGCATCCACATGAAAAGCAGAATGGAACCAAAGTGATGCTAGGAAGGCAAAGACAGGAGGATCACTGGGGCTTGCCAGTCTATCTCCAGGTTCAGCAGCAGACCCTGTCTCAAGGGAAAAAGGAAGATTGATTGAGCTCCCAAAGACATACACCTGCACACTACAATACACACCTATACCACATGTACGTACATCACACACACACACACACACAAATTACAAGTATGTATCATCATGATCATTTTAAACATTTTTGCTTGGATTTTGTGGTTGTTGTTGGTTTAGTTTGTTTTTGTTTTCCTAGTGTTGAAGTTTAAATCCAAGGCTTTGTACCTACTAGACCGGCTAGGCAAAGTGCTTTACCACTGAGCCACACCTCTGCTTTCCAATTTTGGTCAAAGGATGCTCTTAGAAAATGCCCTTAGTCCCACTCCTGTTAAATTATCCACAACTGGTAAAACATCTTAGGGAAAAGCCCACACTTAGAAAAACAGACATGCTGAGCTGCCTGTAGGAGCGGCCTACCTGCCTGGATGCCTTGGAGCAGATTACTGAGAGAGCCAGCAGTAATCCTCATAATCCTTACCCAAACACTGGCAGACTCAAAGGTAGTAGGAGAAGAATTGGGTGACCTTGTAGACTGCTGATATCGATGTGTCCACAGATCAAAGGAAAGCCACAGCCTATGCTCCTACCATCGGAGTTCTCACAAGAGACCTGCTAGGAAGCAAGCCTTTGGCCTCCTGGCTGTCTAATCACATTTGTGTTGTCGATGGTGGTGTTCTAGTCTCAGTAAGTTGAGATCTATCCAGGCACGGTGGTACTCTGTTATCCAAAGAACTGGTGGGCTGAGGCAGGAAGATCAAGTGAGCTGAAGGCCAGCCTGGGCTCTGTAACAAGACCCAAAAATCCGAACAAGATGAGCAGGGGCTATACATCAGTGTGTGATGTGCCTGCCTAGCATGCACAAAGCCCCGAGTTCAATCCGCACCATATTTATTAGTTAGAGTGGTCCAGACCTGTAATCCCTGTCCTGGGAAGGTAGATGCATGATGACCAGAACTTCAAAGTCATCCTCAGCTACACCTAAAGCTCCAGGCCACCCTAGACCACAAGGGACCCTGCCTGAAAAAGAAAAAATGATTTTTGTGTGGTTTGTTTTGAGAACTAAAACTGACTTGACTCTCTGTGAGGAAACTAGACACATTCTTAGGGTACTAAGTTTCTTGGGGGTTTCTGGAGACATTCTCCACTGCTGGACCCACTGGAAAAGTCCCCAGGAGGAGGAGTAGGTATGGCTGGGAAGGACATAGTCTCCTAAGCAAGGTGTTTTCTGTGCATGCCTGATATATGTATGTGTGTGTGCAGGGTCTCTGTACTCCACACTTGGAACCTGAGACCACAGAGTGGGTCCATGAGAATCCACGGTGCACGGGGTGCACCTGCTATGAAGCAAGTGGAGTATCTGCAGAGTTGGGAAAGCACAGCACCAGCTCTACCCTCTGTCCCCATACCCTGACCCCAGCCAGACTCCTGACCTGACGGCACACTTCACCCTGACTTGGGCAGAATCCAGCTGAGTCAGACTGACATCTCTCCCTCAGACCAAGGCTCTCCCTTTTGGCCTGCTGCAGCAGAAACAGAGAGGAGGAACAGGCCCGAATGGGCTACATCTTGCATCACACAGCGAAGGCTGAGCTCCAGACTGGCAGTTGCTGCTCTGTTCTACCCGTTATGCTTCCAAGTAGAACACAGAGTCATGGCCAAGAGTCCTGGCCTGTGAGAACCTGGGGAGGGGAGGTCTGGCCTTTAGGAGACTCCTGATTATCTTTGCTGAAGCAGTGAGGTAGACAGGCAGCCATCTTAATCAACCCTGCTCCTGGACCAGGATCAGATACGAAGGAGCTTCTGACTATTGGCGGAGCTTTCTTTCTTCACCATGAATGAGACTCGGCCCTGTCCTACCTGCCGCTACACTACAGATGTTGGGAGCCTTATGTCTTTCTGTTTACAGGCCTCAGCCTCGACCTATAGGGAGGGGTGCATATATGTTGGTAGTAGGGGAATACAGAGATGAGGGAGAAAGCAGTGAAGACTGGTTGGTTGGTTTGTTCATTTGCTTAAGACAGGATCTCTCTGTTAAACCCTGGCTGGCCTGGAATGAACTATATAGACCAGGCTGGGGTAGAATTTGTGACAATCCCCCTGCCTCTGCTGCCTGAGTGCTGGTATTATAGGTGTACCAGCATACTTAGCTAGGACTCCAACACTCATCTTTCATTTTCCTGTGATTCTTGTGTTATTATGAGAGAACATACAGGCATAACATTATTATTGTAACTATCTTTAAGCACACAGTCCAGTTGTGTTGGTTATATTCACATTTTTCTGCAACCACCACCTCTACCACCCATCTCTGGAACTTTTCCTTTCCCCAATTGAAATTGTGTCCCCCTAAACTCAAAAATTCCCACCCCTACCCTCACCCCGACCCTTTCCAGACCTCATGGGTAGGCTCATTATCAATTTGACTGGCGTTGAAATCACCATGGAGGCACCATGTTTCCCCAATGGTTTAACAGGGGAGGGAGACCATCCCGAGTGTGAGTGTCTCCCTCTCCATGGCCTAGGGTCTTGAAGTAGCAAACCTAGTCAATAACCATCTCTCTCTCTCTGCTTTCTGACTACAGATGAAATGTGACCACCTCACACGCCTTCAGTCATGGCCTTCAACCCTCTAACGTGAGCAAGAATAAATCTTTTCTTGCATATATCGCTTTTGTCTCTGATCATAGCAATGAGAAAAGCAACTGGTAAAACCTACATATTCAAGTCTGCCCTCCTGCGTCCTGCCTCCTTCCCAAGAGCCAGAATCAAAGACAAACATACCATTCACCAGCATGCTGATGCAATCATTTTTAAAGGCTGAGAAATTAAAATGGTTTGAACATCAAGAGGCTGGCCCAAGCCCCCAGCCCACGAGTGCACACACAGTTCTAGGAATGGACCCCAGGGCCTTCAGAGTGCTTCCCAGAATTCCTAGCAGCTGGAATTCCTACATACCCTGTTCTCTTGAGACAGTCACATGCCTAGTTCTCTCCAGTCGATCAGCAGTCATCCCAAGACTTATAAAACAAACACTGAGTTTGAGTGTGAGAAGAGCATGCACGTGCATGCTCTACATGGCTGACTTTCCGCTCCTCCTACCTCCACCTGCTGAATACTGAGATGACAAGTGTGTCACTCTGCCCAGTTATTGCAGTTCTTGGGACTGAACTGAAGCCTTCTAGGCATGCGCTCTACCCACTGAGCTATAGTACCAGCCTTGCTGGCCTGCTTTCTGCAGGCTCAGACAACATTATCTCTGCCTGTCTGTCTCTCTCAATGGCCTTTGCTCCTTCATCTGCCTCTGCAGGCTGCAGACTGAATGTCTGGGGATCAGTTCTTGCTCTTCTCCCTTTTGTGGACACTTTGCTGGTCTTCCCAGCTGCTCTTCAAGTGTCCCCATGTATTGTAACACTCCTCCTTAACTGTCCCCACACTTCTCCTATTTGTTCTCTGGGCACTCACTAGGGACTTTCCAGCATTTCCTTCCCTTAGTTCCTTCTCTTATAGACAGGAGTCTTTCATCACAAAAGGGAACAAATCTCACTGATGCACATCAGAAAGCTGGGTTGTCTTTCCTTTTCTTAAAGAAAGGACAAGGTTGGCTGGCACTGACCTCCTACAGCTCTTTCCGTCAGCATCTCCCAATCACTAAGCTATTAGATATGTTGGCATCCTTAAAATAAGATGGTGCCGACCACACCACCATCCCCCCACCCCCGAACTTGAGGGAGTCCCAGCATTCAGTACTCGGCCCCCTCTTCATGCAACAATTGCAGGCATTTCTCGGCACATGGGATGTGGGCATAGCATGTGGAAGTGGCTGCCATTATGATGGAGACAGGGTTGACACCGAATATGGATGCGCAGTGGCTCACCAATGTCATCTCGAACTTGGGAGGCTGAGGCAGGGGGTCTGCCATGAGCTCAGGACCAACCTGAGTCATGGAGAGAAATCCTGCCTAGACTGTCTACAGTATAAAACCTGTGTCAGCCACTGACATCAGGTCAGAGAACCTACGGCTAGAAAGGTCACAGGCCCCTGGAGAGAATCTCCTATTATTCTGGTAAATGGGCACTGTATTAAACTGATTCCTGATTAGGTATCCTTACGCTCACAGATCACCATCCCCCAACTCCCATCAGAGAAGCTTCTTTCTGTAGTAGATGGTGATTCACACAGACCCATGATTTGTCAAAGTTCAGATAATAGGAGACTGTTGACTTCTCACCCCTAAAAGGACATCTGTTTCCTCTTCCACCTCCTCCCAAGGGTCAGGGACAATTGAAAAACGGGTCAGAAAGGCTTGAAAAGAATTGAGATAGAATCTCATTTTGTAGCACAGATTGATCTCGAACTCACAGCAATCCTCCTGCCTGAGCCCCAAGTGTTGGGATCACGGGCCCAAGTTACCACACCCAGCTTCAGGCTTCTGCTCTTGTCCAAGTCAGCAGGGCCCCCAAGATCCTAGGTTAGAAAACAAGCCCAACAATGCCAAGGCCTTGGCTGGCAAGCCCGTGATAGCTCTAGGCCAACAGACTTGGGAGATGAGCCCAGGCCATGGAATCCGTCACCCAGCAGAACTTGAGCTGGATGCCAGCGTCCCCTGCCTGCCTGGTGTGATGTCCTCAGCCAGGTGCACCCAGCATTGTGGGGCAGAGGGAAATGGAACTTGTTTATTGTTTACTGTCAGATGACATTTCTAAGAACTCTGAGGCTGGATTAAGAAACAAGTTAAGGAGAGATGGGCAGGGGGGCGGGTCAGCGAAGTGTCAGTTTCTTCTTGTAAACAGGCCTAGGTCAGTAAAAGGATCTGGCTAAGATGGGTTAGACCAGCATGAACCATATGAACCTTCCAGTTTTCAAATGATCATATGAGGATCACAGGAGTCGCTAGAAATATGGGAGCTGTAGAGAAAGGTTGACCTGGTCAAGTCTGAGGCTAATGTTTTCTGTAACTTCCCTTATGTTGCCAAATCTTAGCTCATAAATTTGCTTTTTAAAGTATCTATCTGCTGTCTCCACACTGATTTTTTTTTAAATAGGCCTCCCTTTGAAGTCCAGGCTGGACTTGAACTCACGATTATTCCAGCTCAGGCTCCCAGGTTCCATTCAGACCTTAAATGCCTAACTTGGCCCCAGGTTTCCCATCCCTTCCCCCATGACCTTTCCAGTTCGTCTCTGTGCACAAAGTCCAAGCTTCCTAAGACCATTTGCAGTCCTAGCCCCTCCCTCTCTTCCTCTGGAAAGTACCGCTGGCTCCCTATGGCCTCCAAGACCAAAAGGAAACTTCAGTGTTCGCTGAATTGGATTCCACAGGAGAAGCGCAAGCCTGCTTTCCTCCCTGGTCTCCACACCCCCCCACCCATGTCTCTGTACTCTGAGACAGAGCCTCCCTGTGTAGTCCCAACTGAGAGTGTTCCTCCTCTACCTAAGAGGTCAAAAATGACTTCCTGAGACATACTGGGAGGTGGGGCTGGGAAGAATGGAGCAAGTGGAAAAGTGTCCTACTGGCTGGTTTTGTGTCAACTTGACACAGGCTGCAGTTATCACAGAGAAAGGAGCTTCAGTTGGGGAAGTGCCTCCATGAGATCCAGCTGTAGGGCATTTTCTCAATTAGTGATCAAGGGGTGAGGGCCCACTGTGGGTGGTGCCATCCCTGGGCTGGTAGTCTTGGGTTCTATAAGAAAGCAAGCTGAGCAAGCCAGGGGAAGCAAGCCAGTAAGTAACATCCCCCCATGGCCTCTGCATCAGCTCCTGCTTCCTGACCTGCTTGAGTTCCTGTCCTGACTTCCTTTGGTGATGAACAGCAGTGTGGAAGTGTAAGCTGAATGAATAATCCCTTTCCTCCCCAACTTCCTTATGGTCATGATGTTCAGGAATAGAAACCCTGACTAAGCGTAGCCCAGGGTACATCCCCAGCAAAACCTAAAGGGAGTGCTGAGGCGTGTGGGATAGCGGGTGATGAGGGAAGCACAGGACCTTGTTACCCTTGGAGAAATCAGACAGACATGTCCCAGCATCCCAGTCCCACCATGGGGATCTATCGATCAGTCTATCAATTGATCTATCAATCCGTGCTCCAATTCCCAAAAAGTTTGTCCTTTGTTTATTTATAGGCAACATGGCCTCAGTATTCCAGACGGGCTTCAAATTCATTATGATTTGTGTTGGTTTGAGTAACAATGGCCCCTAAAGGCTCCTCACATATTTGCAGGCTTAGTCATCAGGGAACAGTACTGTTTGAGAAGAGTTAGGAGGTGTGGCCTTGTTGGGGGAAAGTGTGTCACTAGGGGTGAACTCTGAAGTTTTAAAAGCCTATGCCAAGCCCAGTCTCTCCCTCTTCCCCCT
Organism: Tokudaia tokunoshimensis; assembly: GCA_036184795.1. NCBI lineage: Eukaryota > Metazoa > Chordata > Mammalia > Rodentia > Muridae > Tokudaia > Tokudaia tokunoshimensis. The sequence goes on from BTHU01000022.1 coordinate 75,328,985, forward strand.
CTTCTCTTCTCTTCTCTTCTCTTCTCTTCTCTTCTCTTCTCTTCTCTTCTCTTCTCTTCTCTCCTCTCCTCTCCTCTCCTCTCCTCTCCTCTCCTCTCCTCTCCTCTCCTCTCCTCTCCTCTCCTCTTCTCTCTCTCTCTCTCTCTCTCTCTCTCTCTCTCTCTCTCTCTCTCTCTCTCTCCCCCCCTCTGCTTGTGGCCAGGATATACATCTCAGCCACTGCTCTAACTCCACGTGTACCGCCACGCTCTCTGCCATGAGGATAATGAATTAAACTTCTGAAACTGTAAGCAAGCCCCAATTAAATGCTTTTTTAAAAAAAAGAAATAAAAGGGAACAAAATACTCACAAGAGGAAATATGGGGATAAAGTATGGAGCAGAGACTGAAGGAAAGGCCATGCAGAGACTGCCCCACTTGGGAATCCATTCCATATACAGCCACCAAACCCAGACACTATTTTGGGTGCTGGGAAGTGCTTGCTGACAGGAGCCTGTTGTAACTGTCTCCTGAGAGCCTCTGCCAGAGCCTGACAAATACAAAGGTAGATGCTTGCAGCCAACCACTGGACTGAAAGTCAGGTCCCCAAAGGAGGAGTTGGAGAAGGGACTAAAGGAGTTGAGGGGGCTTGCAGCCCTGTGGGGGGGGGAGCAACAGTGTCAACCAACCAGACCCCTTGGAGCTCCCAGGGACTGGATCACCAACCATAGAATACACATGGCTCCAGCCACATATTTGGCAGAGGATGGCCTTGTTGGCATCAGTGGGAGGAGAGGCCCTTGGGCCTGAGTGTGCTCAATGCCCCAGTGTAGGGGGATTCCAGGGCTGGAAGACTAGAGTGGGTGGTTGGGTCGGGGAGCACCTTCACAGAGGCAGGGGGAGGGGATATAGGAGGATTCCGAAGGGGAGACCTGGAAAGGGGAAAACATTTGAAATGTAAATAAAGAAAATATTCAATAAAAAAAAAACCAAATAAAATAAAATAAAGAGTTGCCTTGGTCATGGTATCTCTTCATAGCAAGAGAACAGTGACTAAGACCATAACCTTAAACACTGACCCTCCTGACTCTACTCTCCAAATGCTGAGGTCATATGCATGTTTATTCAATGATGGGTATGGAACTCATAGCTAACTAGACAGACACAAAGTGAGTTACATCTCTTCTAGCGCCCACCTCAGCTTTTTGTATGAATGAGTGCTTTCATTCTGTTTCCCACAGGTTATGAGGAGACTTTAAGAGTTGCAAATGGTTTGATGTCTGAACAGGGGACCCATGGTGTATGCTCCGATTCAATTTGCTTGGGTTTCTCAGGACTTGACCACAAAGGAACCCATTCCCACTTACTCCTGGGAGTCTTGAGGGAGCTGAGAAACCTGTTGGCAGAGGCTCTGTCAGGTCTGCTGGTGACAGGGCATGCCACTGCAACATCAGCTATTTCCCCAGGAATGCCTTCACCTGGATAATGTAAACACAGAAGGGGAGAGTCACATCACCAACATCCAGGATGTGCTAATCTGGGTGAGCTGGGGATCTGCAAAGGGATGAAAGGGAGGCACTGAAGACACTTGGCTTTCTTGGGCCTGCCAGCATTCTTCCAGCCCTGTGTGGAAGCCGCCGCTGAGATAAGTCACTTTATCAGTAAATCCCTTGGAACTTCACAAGTTTCTCATTATCTTAAAGGGTCATCAGGTGTGCTTTTCCAGGTCAGAAAGAGAGGAGAAAGGCCTGAGGCCCTGTGGTAGGTCAGAGAGGTATGGATGCAGGGCAAGTCTTTTCAAGGATAACTCCAACTACTACAGCCCCACCCCCATCCCCACACACAGTTTTTTTTTTTTTTTAAATGAGACAACAGTATCTCATGTAGCCAGGTTGGCCTCAAACTCACGATGTAGATAAAGATGACCATGAGTTTCTGATCATATTACCTCCACATCCTGACTCTCAGATACAGTCCTCAACAGCTTTGCACATGTTGAGGTCAACATTCAACTGTTGGTCCTTCAATCTAGATTCTTTTGTTTATTTGTTTGTTTGTTTGCAGTGGGGGGGAGGATCAGTTTCCTACTCTGAAATACAAGCTAGTCTTGAACCCATGAAAATTCCTTCTACCTCCATCATGCCTGGATGTAAATTCTTATGATGATACTAGATGAGACATATTGTATGTAACTGATGAATTCACATTTAAATCTCCATAAGTCAAGCTTTTTAACAGAATTCCCAAAGAGCTGGATCTATTCTAATAGAAAGAACAGGCTAGGTGTAGTAGTTTGTGCCTTTAATCCTAGCACTTGGGAGGAAGAAAGAGGCAGGCAGATCTTAGAGTGAGTTCAAGGTCAGCCCGATCAGTTGATACAGAGAGTTCTAGATCAGCTATGCTACAGAGCAAGACCTTGTCCCAAAAAGAAAGGGTATGGGCTCTTAACAACCTGAATTCCATCCCGAGAATCCACTTGATGGAAGAAAATAACCAACTCCCCAAAGCTGTCCTCTGATTTCCACATGAGCACCCTGGTGTGCTCATGCCTACACACACATACACAGGCAAACATGCACAGGCATGTATGCAAGCACAGGCACACACACAGACAAGCAATTAATTAAAATACACAGAGCAGTGATCAAATAATTTGTGCCTGTTTGTTAATAGTTGCCTCTGAGCCGGGCGGTGGTGGCGCACGCCTTTAATCCCAGCACTTGGGAGGCAGAGGCAGGAGGATTTCTGAGTTCGAGGCCAGCCTGGTCTACAGAGTGAGTTCCAGGACAGCCAGGGCTACACAGAGAAACCCTGTCTCGGGAAAAAAAAAATAGTTGCCTCTGATTTTGAAACATTGAGCTCTTAAAGCAGAGAGGGAAACAAATTTAAAAAACTCTGTAAAACTGACCTGATTCACTAGGGCCCACCACGCCCAAGAAAGCAGTGCCCAGCTGTAAAGGAACTCTCAGACCAGGCCTACTGCCTGGAAGAATTGGAAGGCAGTCCAGACCCCTGGGAATTTAGAGCAACTGGGGCACCTGGAAAGGACAGCCTCCAAGCTATTGGGCTGCCTGTGCAGTGTGCTCCAGGTTTGACAGCCTTTGTGAGCTGTCACCCATGCTGGGCTGGACTCTGTTGAAGCAGTTGACTTTCAGTAACTTCTGCTCCTGTAAGCAACCCCTCATCGACACTTCTGTAAGTAACCACGATACAACTCTTGGTTCACCAGGGGACTATGGTGGCATCCATACTTTGATCTGTCTTGGGTTCCCTTTGTGGGATGAGTCGATGACTGGGCTTTATCTCTCCAGGAAAAGTTTTGTCACACAACACTATCAGCTGTTAGATAAGACACCTAAGTATTCAGTGCCTCAGTATCATTGGAAAGGTGTAACAAAGAACCCTTGCTTCCTGAAGTCAAAGAAACAATGTTTGTAGATACACAGAATGTTGGTGCCTTAGGAATTAGTGAGCATCCTTTCTTCTCAAGCCTTGGTGTTAATCTTGCCTTGGAGAGGGATGGAGGGAAGGAAAGAGGGAGAGAGAGCAAGGCCCAGCACTGCTTCTACTCCAAGGAGACAGACCCTGTCTACCTCCTTCCTCAGCTCACAGCAAAGTTTGATTCTTTTGGCTGCATCAGCCCCTTCCCCTCTGCAGAAGTGGGCCACAGAAGCCATCTGGACCATGATGCAAGTCAACAACATTGGGGAATATATGACACGTCCTAGATGGGAACAGTCCCAGCAAATGTGCCGGTGACTTCACTGAGTGAGCAAGCAGGGACTTCCTTGCCATCTCAAATCCAGGACCACGGTATTCCAGCATCTGTCCCTGACACCTGGTGGTTTTCGGGTTTCCGTCAGTGACTCAGACACGGCAACTCACGTTTTCTGAGTCATCCTTCCAACTACAGAACTCTGGGCTCCAGCCAGATTTATAGCATGAGAATTTGCCATTGAAATGATAAACAATTTCCATGTGTTCTGGCTCAGGAAGTTTGCTCTCTGCTACCCCATCTCTGCTCTGAATAGGAGTAGCTAATCTTGGCTAACAACAAATTACTACGTCCACTGAGATGCTCACTGTTAAGCATACGTGTGGGACTGTGTGTGTGTGTGTGTGTGTGTGTGTACATGACAAACCTCACATTTGAAAAAGAACAGACTTAGAAAGATGAGTTAAGGAGAAGACTGGCATATTCCCCTAATATCAGAACTCAGAAGCTGAGGCAGATGAATTGTGAGTTCTAGGATAGCCTGGGTTACACATATAATTTCAAGACCTCCAGGGCTACATAGAAAGACCCTATCTCAAACAAAACAAAACAAAGACAAACACAAAATCAACCAACCAAACAGCAGGCACATGCCAAAGGCAGGCAGATCCCTAAGTTTGAGGCCAGCCTGGTCTACAGAGCAAGTTCCAGGACAACCAGGGCTACACAGAGAAACCCTGTCTCAAAAAGAACAATAGGACTTGTGACAACTTTCATGTAACTACAGTTCTAGGGGAGCTGATGCCCTCTTCTGGCCTCTAAAGACACCATATACATATAGATACTGAGGCAGGCATACACACACACACACACACTTTTTTTTTTTTTTTAGACAGGGTCTCTTTATGTAGCCCTGGATATCCTAGAACTCAAATGTAAACCAAACTGACCTTAAACTGGAGAGATCCGTCTACCTGACAGCAGGTATCAAAGGGATGCACCACAATGCCCAGCTAACAGTTGTCTGTCTGTTTGTTTGTTTTAAATATGGAGCTGGAGAGATGGCTCAGCAGTTAAGAGCACTGGCTGCTCTTCCAGAGGTCCTGGGTTCAATTCCCAGCACCCACATGGCAGCTCACAACTGTCAGTGATTCCAGTTCCAGGGGATCTTGTCAGGGTCCAGCCTTGAATATAGGATCAGAGTTCTCAACTGGAAGCAAGGATATCTGGAAGGCACATAATAAATAGACACAGACTACTTTTTTGGGTACAAGTTGACAGGCAATTTTTCAAGGCTTAAAGTTTCTCTTCTCTCTCACTCTCTGCTCTCTTTGTCGCTCATTCACTCAGCTCGAGGCTGCACACACTCTGCATTCTCCTGTGCACTCTGCTTTTCCTGAACTCCCACGCTCATACACACCTCTATGCATTCCCCTTCACTCTCACACACACTCTTCACACACATCTCACACACATACCATATGCACTCTCCATAGACACATCACATCTCTCTCCACGCACTATTCTCACGCTCTCCGCATTCACTCTCACTTGCTCTTCACATGCTCACTACTCGCTCTCTCCACGCTCTCTCCACGCTCTCTCCATGCTCTCTACATGCTCTCCCCATGCTCTCTACACACTCTCTCCACGCTCTCTCCATGCTCTCTCCACGCTCTCTCCATGCTCTCTTGCCTTCTTCTTGTCCCAGTCTTTTATTGATATTCCAAAACCAGGTAGAAAAAAAGACATTATATAATCATTGAGAAATCAAATTCAAAAGAATAACTATGTCCCACAAAGAATCAAGAATTACAATTGTTCCCCAACGTTTCAAACTTCCCTATTCCCAGGCTTATAGCCAAAGTAATAATAATTGCAAACTTATCATTACTTAAACTTTAACTTTTGACTTACTATACTTCAGAGCTCAGAGCTCCGAGGCCAGCTACTTGCATTTTCTTGTAAAGCTCTAATGATAAATTACATGGGCAAAGCTGCCAGGCAGTGGCCAGAAAGAATCAAGTTAACCCTTAACTCAGCATTCCGCTAGCTTTCTGCTTCTGCATATTGCACACAATGACTCTCCTAAGAGTCCCAGTGTTTTGACTTAGTTTTACTAGTATAAGATTTTGTATATTTTATACTTGTTTATCCAGGAATCACTCTCAAATGTTGTGCAAAACTTATTTCATAACTTTAATAGTCTTTTCCTTTCTCGGGGTCCCAATGTTGGCTCTAATTCCTTTTCTAATAATTTCGTCAAACTTTCTTTGCAAGTCAAGCATCAATCTGGAACTACTATTGTGCAGTTATTGCATTGTTTCCAAGATGAGAACACACAGCATGCACCTGGGCCCTTAGGACTGTGCTGTGCTGTGCCCCATGCCTCAATCTTTAATTGTTTAAGAATCATTACATCAGGGAATATCTAGTTTCACAGAATTCATCAAAGCAGAAGGAGAAAGAACTAAGAAAGTCAGATATAATAGAATAATTATGCACACCAAGGCCAACTGAAAAGCAGTCACGCACAAGTGAAATCTATACAGCCGTTGTCCAGGGCTAAGGTTAGGAGAAATGGGAACAATTCTTGTTACAAAGAGCTGCCGCGAGCTACTGAGATGTCTCCATCCTGGCCTGCTGCAGGCAGTCCCTTAATTCAGATGGCAGGTCCTCTGGAGAGATGTATCTCCAGCTTCTCAGGGTCCCAGACACCATCCTTTTCTACAAGAAGCTGCCAAGGGCTACAGAAAAGTCTCCATCCCAGCCTACTGCAGGCAGTCCCTGTCATTGTATGCTGTTCCCAGTCGGATCTCATACTCTCATACAGACATACATGCAGCCAAAACACCAATGCATATAAAATAAAAATAAATGTCTTTTAAAAAGTGCTGAGGCAGGAGTATTGATACAAGTTTAAAGACAACCAAGGAAACAGTGAGTTCCAGTCCAGTCTGAGTTGCACAAGACCTGTTTCAAGAAACCATCCACCCTACCAAACAAAAAACCAGAGGACCAGGAGGGAAAGTGCTTGGACAGTAGCTAACTTTAGCTACTTTCCAACAGACCACCAAGCCATCTAATGAACCACACAGGACAGATCACAACAGAGAGAGCCATTTTTAGGGAATGCCACACCCTGTCTTGAGACTATCTATTTCTGGAGCACTGGTAAACAAGGTTCTTTTGCTTAAAAGCAAAATCAGATAGCCCAGTGCAAAGGTACCTTTCTATAATCCTAACATCTGGGAGGTGGAGGTAGGAGGGTCATTGAGGTTGCCTGGATTCATAGCTTGGGATACACAGCAAGATCCTGTTTCAAACAAAACCCACAAAACTTTCAATCTCAACATTCTAGAACTGGAACCTAAAAGAGACTGGGAAAGTCTTAAAGAAACACACATGCAAGGGGGAAAGAATTTAAAAAAAAACCAACCTTATAAAAATGTACATTTGGGGGACAGGCAGGGACAGTCCCTCTTCTAGTCTCTGACCCTCCTGGTTAGTTCTGCAGACAGAGCTCAGCATCTGGACTTTTTCTTAAACATGAACATTGAGAGGTGCCAAGTATTCTAGGTGAGACACGACCTCAATGTATAGCTCTGGCTGGTCTTAAACTCCTAGAGATCCACATGTATCTGCCTCCCTAGTGCTGGGATTAAAGGTATGTGTCACTACACCTGGCTGTTTGATTCTAAAACAGGGTCTTATTCCCGTCTGGCTGGTCTCACACTCCCTAGATAGTTAAGGATCATCTGAATCCCTGATCCTCTAGAGAACTGGGATTATAGGCATGTACCACTACTCCCAGGTCACATGGTGCTAGGGATATAGCCCAGGGCTTCATGCATGCAATTTCTCTACGACTGAGCTACATCCCAAGCAAGATTCCATGTAATCTGTAAGCTTTTCTGCAGATCCCAATGGTTCCCTCTTCCCTTCAGTCTCACCCACGCCACCCCCATTAAAATCAAGTCTCTCAAGCAAAGAAGATCTACTCTGTATTCAGTGATGATAACAATCTTTGAGACGTCCACTGATTCATGGTGGCTCAGTTTTAGCTGCCTATAGCCCTTCCACTCACTGAGATCCTGCTCTACTTGTTATCATGGACACCCATTACACTTTTCAAGGCCCAAGAGTAAGAATGGAGAAGGTGCTCTCTGCAAGAGCCATCTAATGCCCAACAGGCCAACACTATTTCAGGGACTCTAAAAACAAAAACATAATACAAAAAAAAAATCACTCATTGCAGAGAAGCACCCAGGTATGGATGCTCCCTTGGGTAAATCTTTCTGAGTGAAGCACAAGTAAAAACCCACCAAACAAACAAAACTTTGGTATTTTCAGGATGGGTTCTTAGTTGTTTAAAAGTCTGAGCTAGCCGGGCAGTGGTGGCGCACGCCTTTAATCCCAGCACTTGGGAGGCAGAGGCAGGCGGATTTCTGAGTTCGAGGCCAGCCTGGTCTACAGAGCGAGTTCCAGGACAGCCCGGCCTATACAGAGAAACCCTGTCTCGAAAAACTAAAAAAAAAAAAAAAAAGTCTGAGCTACACAAGGCCCTATCTCAAAAAGAAAAACACAGAAGGAAAAATTTATCTAAAACATTTAGCACCTCTGAAGGTTCATGCCTCATTCTGTAGTCCAGGCTGACCTGGAATTCATACTTTGTATCCCAGACTACCCTCCACTCATGGAAATCCTCCTGTTTCTGCCTCTTGAAATAAGAGATAGTAGTACCTACCCTACCCTCTGGGATAACAGGAGCAAGGGATAGGCCTGTTCGTGTATTTGTGTGTGTACAACTTTTAAAGACAAGATCTCATGTAGCCCAGCCTGGTCTCTAACTTGCTATGAAGCTAAGGCTGGCCTTGAACTCCTGATCTCCTGACTACCTGATAGGATTATACATATATACCATCATACCTAGATATCCCTTCAAGTCTGAAATACCACAACCTAGGGACCACAGAGCTGACTCAGCCAAGCATCTTTCTCCTGACTTTTTAGGGAACTAGACTTGGTGTTATCTTCCAGGTAATAAGTACTCAGGTCAAAGTCACTCCTTCAGACCCAGCTCTTCAGATCTAATCAGCCTTGAGGAGGGGAAGAGTTAGAAAGCTGTGGGGGGGGGGAGGCGATGAACAGCTGTGGATATGAATATCACCATCCCATTGTACTTGTTAAACCCATAGTCAGGATCATACTTCCTGGTGAGGTGGAGGTGAGATAATCCTTTCTTAGCACCAGACAGTCCTTTTCCACCTGTACATAAAGCAGTAACACACCTTAAGAGGACAAACCTTCCAGTCCAAAGTGACAAATCAATGCAGAACCCTCCTGGCAATATCACTTTTCCAAGGTCATCTATGTATGTATGTATGTATGTATGTATGTATGTATATATGTATGTATGTATCTATCTATCTATCTATCTATCTATCTATCTATCTATCTATCTATCTATCAAGATAGATGCTTTTATGAAGACACAAAGGCTTGGGGTACAGAAGACGGAAACTGAGTCTTAGCCACCCATCTCTCTCTTGAATGAATGTGAACATCCAGCTCAATCTGGTTCCTGGACAGAACCCTATACTTTTTCAGTAACGGACCTCAAATTTGGTTCCCATAAGCTTATGTCCCCTGAGGCAAAAACCAGACGGACATAACCTCCTGTTAACCCAGCCTTCCAAATACTAGAAGATAGAAATCGTGGGCCTCCCCATCCTGCCTTTATCTTGTATTCACAATGCTTACAAGGAAGCCTCACATGACATTTCCACTCTCACCAGCTCTGCAACGCTTCCTGACTTCTTAGCTAAGTGTTGTGTGTAATCACAGATGCCTTGCATTCTAGGTCCTCTGAACTAGGAGGGTAAGGGGCAGCCTCAGGGGCTCTCAAAGTCTCACCCTAAAGATAGCTTTGACTTCCTCGGTTACTGGACCAAAGCGACCATCTAGGTCGGCAGCCTTCTCACAGCAGCTTCCGTGAATTATTTACACAAATGCCCAGCAGAACATCGTGTCCATGATCAGGGGGGTTGGCACACCCTGCTGCCAAGCAATTGTACTACTGTCGAAGATTAAAAACACTCTGTGCTCTTAGGCAATCGCCCAAGTTCAAGGTTTCAAAAAAATAAAAATAAAAGGAAAAGGAAAAATAATTTCTAAAAAACACCTCCCCGGTAACTGTTTTCCTCTTGTGGGTTTGCACGCCCACCCCGACCGTACCCGGCTCCCGAATTTCTCTATATTTACAAAGCAAAGCGGCTGCCTGGCCTTCTCGGAAAATTCCCTTTGCCAGGAAGGTGACCCAGCCGGTCAGCAGAGGCGGAAAGTCCAGGGGCTGCAAGCCCTCCATCCATCCCTGCAGTGCACAGACACGTGCGTACAACTGGGAGCATAGACGGGCACGTGAATTCAGCGTGCCGCAGGGCCTCGGAGGGGAGGAGCGTACGCTGACCAGCTCGTGGGCCGCCTGTGCGCCGCAGCCAATCTGCGCAGACCTGCCGCTAGGCCACGCCCCTTTGTTGCCCGCTGCTGAGACCCGGGCTGACCTCTTCAAGATGCTGAGATCGCAAGCAGTCTCTGCCTAAGCTGCCCAGTGCTACCCAGCACTTTTCTGGGAGTACACAGAAGAGGATGCGGTCCCTGTGTCCCGGTATGGGATCTCTCGGAGACAGGGTTCCTCCCCTACACTAGGTTGGGGTGTCGGGTTCCTCCGGGTCCTCTTCCCTGGTAACCACTTCAGGACATAAACCTACCTTCTTCATCGCTCCCACCCCCATATCCACTCTCAGAAATCATAGGCAGAAAAAAATGTTCCAAGAGTTGACATTCAATCCACTGGGGTGTTTGTTTTGTTTTGTTTTCGCCTTCTGTTATTTTTTTGAACCAGACAGATCTTTAATCCCAACACTCTAGAGGCGGAAGCTGGTGAATTTCTAGGAGTTTTAAGCTAGCCTGATTTACGTAATGAGCTCCAGACAAGCCAGAGCTAGGAGGTGAAACCTAATAAATAAATGAATAAATAAGTTAATGATCAATTTTTGGAAGCCAAACGTGGCGGTTGTCCACAACTATAAGCACAGCACTTGGAAGGCAGAGACAAGAAGATCAGAATTTCGGGATCATATTATAGAGAGTTAGATGTAGTCTGGTTTTTTGTTTTTTTTTTTTTTTTTTTCGAGACAGGGTTTCTCTGTGTAGCCCTGGCTGTCCTGGAACTCACTTTGTAGACCAGGCTGGCCTCGAACTCAGAAATCCTCCTGCCTCTGCCTCCCAAGTGCTGGGATTAAAGGCGTGCGCCACCACCGCCCGGCTGTAGCCTGGTTTTTAAAAGGTCTAATCAGTCATTCGGTTTTTCTAACAGAAGCTGGGAAGAAGTTCACAGCCACAGAACATTTAAAAAGGACTGTCTCAAGCTAGGCAGTGGTGGCGCACGCCTTTAATCCCAGCACTTGGGAGGCAGAGGCAGGTGGATTTCTGAGTTCGAGGCCAGCCTGGTCTACAGAGTGAGTTCCAGGACAGCCAGAGCTACACAGAGAAACCCTGTCTCGAAAAACCAAAAAAAAAAAGGACTGTCTCCTTGCTCAGTAAAGTTACTTGTTTGCTAACACAGATGCAGTAACATTGTGCCATTGTGTTGTTACTTATGAGGATTCATTCTGAAGTGAGTACTTGGGAGTTTTATAAAGTTAGGGAATAAGGGCTGGAGAGATGGTTCAGTAGTTAAGAGCACTGATTGCTCTTCCAAAGGTCCTGAGTTTAATTCCCAGCAACCACATGGTGGCTCACAACCATCTGTAATGGAATCTGATGCCCTCTTCTGGTGTGCCTGAAGACAGCTACAGTGTACTCATATAACTAAAATAAATAAATCTTTTTTAAAAAAAAGTTAGAGAATAAATTGGTCTCCTACACAGCAGTAGCATCTATGTGTCCTTTTGCTCAGTCAAAGGATCTAGAGTAGAAGCTTTCATATAAACCAGCATCTAGCAAAAACATGACCTCAGCTAGAAATGAACTCCCTCTGGCACTCTCCAGTGACATCCAAGCAACAGGAAGTGATATGACACCAGCATGCCAACCCCTTAGTAGAATACACACTGACTTGTGTTTGAGAGGATTATTTTGCTATTGTTATTGTTTGAAACAGGGTCTTGCTGTGTATCTCTGACTGGCCTGGAACTCTATGGAACCCAGGCTGGCCTTGAACTCCTGGAGATCTGCCTTTAAAGATGTGATGCTATGCCCAGGCACGATTTATTATAAGAGAACTATGTGACAACAAATTGATAAATTTTTTTCTTTGGCTTTGTTATTGCTTTATCTATTTGTATATGTTCAGTCACATGTACCAAGGCCAAAGAAGAACATCAGGTGTCCTGCTTTTTGACTCTCTACCTTATTCCTTTAGAAAGGGTTGTCTCTGAACATGGAGGTCTGCTAGCAGCCAGTGTCTTCCTGTCTCTACCTCCACAGGGTCACAGGTGACCATGGCTCCACCCTGCTCTTTATGTGTGTGCTAGAGATTCTGGAAAAGCTCTCTGTGCTTTGTGGCCAGCACGCTCACCCACTCAGCCATCTCCCCAGTCAGGGGTTTTTGATTTTCTTCTATGAAGTCTGTCAGGAGGAGGGTGTAATTTTTTTTTATCTTCTGTTATATCTTACGTCATTTTGATCCTGCAATCCAAAGCTATGAAATGAACTTAGATTCTCCCTTTTTGTTATTCAAATGCAGAGCTTTCAAAACCCATTTCTCTTGGATGAGTCCATCTAGGTGCATCATGTGGGGCAGCTGGATAGAGGCTGCAGCCACCTGCTTCTAGCTTGCCTGGGAATGTAAGTTTGATGGAACGTATGGCTTCTGATAGGAGGGAACTGCAACACAAATCAGAAAGGGTTGTTCACTCAGTTCGGAGGTAAGTTTCGTCAGCTGCAGACTGCCGTGCTGATAGAGAAATCCTGGCTTGGGTTTCAGGCTTCTCTTCACAGTGGAGCCCTTCACAGTTTCTGTAAATGCAGGAAGGATTGGTAATGGATGGCTGACTACTACATACTCAGAAACGTCCAGAAAATGGGACCTTGGTAAATGTTTGTTGTCTTGCTTGCAAAGTGGCATTTGTATGTATAAGAATAGCATACACACTTTTCCAAAGCTCTTTAATGTGTTCCTCAGCCCTGTTTGGAGAGAAGGTCCTTCTTTCTTCCTTTTTCTTTAGCACCTAAGGGCACAACTGACTGACTGGAAAGTTTCGACCTGCTGGAGGGGATCAGTTTTTTGCAGTTTTTTATTTCGTTTCCTTAAAGATCTCATTGTTGTTGTTGCTGTTGCTGTTGTCCCTATTTTTGTTTCTGTTCCAGTTGTTGTTGTTACTGCTGTTGTTGCTGCTGTTGCTTTTGTTGTTGTTCTGTTGTTGTTGTTCCAGTTGTTGCTGTTGCTGTTGTTGCTGTTGCTGCTGTTGTTGTTCCAGTTGTTGCTGTTTCTGTTGTTGTTGCTGTTGCTGCTGTTGTTGTTGTTGCTGTTGTTATTGTTACCATTGTTGTTGTTTTTGTTCCAATTGTTTCTGTTGTTCCAGTTGTTGCTGTTTCTGTTGTTGTTGTTGCTGCTGTTGTTGTTGCTGTTGTTCCAGTTGTTGCTGTTGCTGTTGCTGCTGTTGCTGTTGTTCCAGTTGTTGCTGTTGCTGTTGCTGCTGTTGCTGTTGTTCCAGTTGTTGCTGTTGCTGTTGCTGCTGTTCCAGTTGTTGCTGTTGCTGTTGCTGCTGTTGCTGTTGCTGTTGTTCCAGTTGTTGCTGTTGCTGTTGCTGCTGTTGCTGTTGTTCCAGTTGTTGCTGTTGCTGTTGCTGCTGTTGCTGTTGTTCCAGTTGTTGCTGTTGCTGTTGCTGCTGTTTTTTTGTTCCAGTTGTTGCTGTTTCTGTTGTTGTTGTTGCTGTTGTTGTTTTTGTTCCAGTTGTTGCTGTTGCTGTTGTTATTGTTCCAGTTGTTGTTGTTGTTGTTCTAGTTGTTGCTGCTGTTGTTGCTGTTTTTGTTGTTCCGGTTGTTGTTGTTTTTGTTCCAGTTGTTGCTATTGCTGCTGTTGTTGCAGTTGGTGGTGGTGGTGCTGTTGTTGGTGCTGTTGCTGTTGAGGGCGTGTTATGTTTTATTTGGGAATCAGGGCCTCACACACATTAGACAAACTCTGAGCTCCATCCCCAGCAGTCCTAATACTGTTTTCTTATCCATGTGTGGTCCTAGAAGTGCTGATCTTCCTGCCTCAACCTCCCAAGTGATGGATGCTAAGGAGCTCTGAATTCTGGGATTAGAAGCTCAGTTCCTTCTTTGTTTGTTTGTTTGTTTGTATGTTTGTTAAAATCAGGTCTCAAAACTGTAGTATTGCTGGCCTGAAAATTTGTTGTATTGCCCCCGCTGGCGTCAAACTCACAAAAAAACTCCTACCTCAGCCCCCTCAGTGCTAAGATTACAGGTTTGAGCTAAGATGATTTTGCTGTTTGTTTGTTTTTGTTTTTTGTTTTTGTTTTTGTTTTTTTGAGATAGGATCTGGAATACCACACTTTAGCCTTGAGTCCAATGTGGTTGAAGATGACCTTGAACTCCTCATCTTCCTGCCTCTATCTTCCAAGTGCTAAGCTTACAGGAACGTATCACTATGCCCAGCTAATTTCTTCATATAATGAAGACTAGGGACCTAATGATGTAGAGGTTAAAGTGGTTAAAGCGCCTACTGCAGACACAAGTGGATGAGAGTTCAGATATGCATGCAATACCAACATAAATACCTGGTGTGCGTGGCAGCATGTCTATAATTCCTGTCTCAAAAGGCTGATACCCTTTCCCATAGCAAACTGGCTATTGAGACTAGCTTTACCAGAGAACTCTGGGTTTGACTGAGAGTGTTATGATTATAAAAAGATAAAGAGGTCTAGGAATATGATTTATGGGGTGTGGTAAGTTGTGGGAGAATGGGGTGCCTCAGCGGGCCCATGCTGAGGCATCCCTTCCCCCTGAGGGACCAGTCAGATGACAGTATAGTATAGAATAGAGTTTATTCAGGGCATGGAGAGGGGAGTTGAGAGGGAGTAGAGGCAGAGAAAGGCAGAGAGAAGGAGAGAGTAGAGAAGTAGAGGCCGGCCATGACCACGTGGAGAGAGGGGGGAAGGGAAGGGGAGAGAGAAGAGCCCAAGAAGGCAAGAGAGAAGCGAGCAGGAAACAGGAGTAAGAGAACAAGAGAGAGAGAGCTGGGCGGTGGTGGCGCACGCCTTTGATCCCAGCACTTGGGAGACAGAGGCAGGTGGATTTCTGAGTTCAAGGCCAGCCTGGTCTACAGAGTGAGTTCCAGGACAGCCAGGGCTACACAGAGAAACCCTGTCTCGAAAAAACCAACAAAAAAAAAAGGAGAGAGAACAAGAGAGAGAGGAGGGGGCAAGCAGCCCCTTTTATAGTAGGCCAGGCCTCCCTGGCTGTTGCCAGGTAACTGTGGGGTGGAGCTTAGACAGAAGCCTAACAGAGCGACCCTGCTTCAATGAGTATGGTGGAGTAATCAAGGAAGATTCCTGATAATACCCATAGGTCCACACACACATGCTTGCAGACATGCATAGACGCCTGCATGCATGTGCACTAACATATGTGTAAACATCGCACATGCACATATACACTTACCCCACATGTATATACCTGTTAAAGAATGAAAACACAACCACAAAAGCAGTGGACTCAAAGCACTATAGTTCTCTGCGGAAGGCTTTTTGCTGAGTCTCGGTCCTTTTGAACTGCAAACTGAAGCTCAATGGCAGACCTCCTGTGGGCTATTCGAAACATCCATCAAAGACGGGCCCTCAGGCCCTCAGCTGCCTGGGGAGCCCGTGACCTCAGACAGGTGACTCAAGGCATCCCCAAAGATGGCCTGAAGACATCACGTGCCAAGCTTGTCTGGAAGACTTCACTTAGCACACCACGGTTTGCTACCACCTCGACTGCAGTGCAGCTGCCAAGGAAGGAATCAGTGGCCCTGCATCTCCAAACCACAGGTAGGAGGTGGTTGTGGGAGGCCTCGGTGATTCACTCTCTCTCACCCACATCAGACCCACCGACACGAGCTGCATCTCAGGCCTAAGTCACCACCTGCTGGGCTGTGTTGTCTGTGCCTGAAGCTCCCACTCGACTGAATTGCTTCACCCCTGAGTCTACGAGAAGGTGGTGACAGAGTGAATGCAGGCCTTCAACATCCAGTGAGTCCTGCTGATGCTGACGTAGTCACTGTTCTACTGCTGTGCAGAGTCACCATGACCAAGCTTTATAAAAGGAACTGTTTAGCGGGGGGGTTGCTTACAGTTTCAGAGAATTAGTCCGTTATCATCATGGCGGGAAGCAGAAAGGAACAGGTCACTGGAGCAGTGATTGGAGCTATACACCCTGACCCCCAGGCAGTAGGGAAAGAGAGAGAGAAAGAGAGAGAGAGAGACAGAGACAGAGAGAGAAAGACAGAGAGAGAGAGACAAAGAGAGAGAGAGAGAGAGAGAGAGAGAGAGAGAGAGAGAGAGAAATGGGCCTGAGGTAGGCTTTTGAAACCTCGAAGTCCACACCCAGCAACACATCTCCTCCAAGACAACACTCCCAACCCTTCCCAAACAGTATCATCTGGGGACTAAGCATGCAAACATATGAGCCTAGGAGCTCATTCTCATTTAAAGCACCGCACCTGCCTTCATTAAAACCGTCCAAGGCCTTCACACCTCCCTATGCACAAAGGATGAATGTTTTACTGTGGTTGTAGAGAAGCTATGTGAGCTGCCTACTGCCTTCTGAGGTCACTTCTGTTCTGCTCCCATACCTACTCAGCAGCAACACAGTTCCCCAGTGCTCAGGGGATCTTACATAAATACATTTTTAAAATATACAAGACTGGCCTTGAACTCAGAGATCTGCCTCTGTCTCTGCCTCTCTGCCTCTGTCTCTGCCTCTGCAGTGCTGGGATTAAAGGTATTCCCCAACATGCCCGGCCCTCTTATCTGTTCTCTGTGGGTCTTGTCCTAATGCCAGCTCCATGGCTATGTGGTTTGTCTAATGTATGTTACTACTGCATCTACAGACCTGGCTTACTAGATATTCAGTATGTCAGTCAACTTTCCATCTCTGTGACAAAATGCATGGATCAATCAACTTATAAGTGTATTATACATTTATTTTTAAAATTATACACATGATGTGTGTGTGTGTGTGTGTGTGTGTGTGTGTGTGTGTGTGCCACATGAGTGTGGAGGCCAGGATGGTATTGGACTTCTTGGAGCTAGAGTTACAAGTAGTTGTGAACTGCCTGAAAAGGATGTAGAGAATGGAACTCATGTCTGCAGTCTTCTTGAAAAGCAACAAGTGCTCTTAACCACTAATCCTTTTCTCTAACCCATGACCCCCCATACCCACACCTGTTGTCCCCCCCTTATTATACATTCACAAGGAGAAAGGGTTTATTTTGCTTTCATATTATTTGTAGTTGGCTCAGTTGATTTTTTTTTCTGCAAGTGAAGGCACAGTACAAAGCCTTGTGGCTCACCTTATAGAGGTCAGAAAGCAAAGACAGGAGGTGGAAGAAGCTGTATCCTCTTCAAGGGTGTGCCCTCTGTGACTTAACTTCCTGCCATTAAGAACCACATCTTTGCACCACATTTCACCAGCACCACAAGGCGAAGATCAAGCCTTCAAGTCTCTGTAGTTCCTAAGCCATAACCTGAACTTTAGCTGCAAGAGAGCCGGAGAGGGCTAACTCTTCCAACCTCTAGATAAGCTGGAACACAGAAGAGCAGCTTCAAAATTATGAATTATAGACCACTGTGGCCCTGGAGTCCATTGACTGAAGCAAAACTAGAGTCTTTTTCAGTGAAATATAATACACTAGAAAATAGAGTACAGTCTAAGGATAAGTATTGTGTCAGGAAACATCATTCTAAACCAGCAAGCAAAAGTATTTACCAGAATTCCTGGGGCATGAAGTTTCTTAAAAGCTCTGCAGTGGGCTGAAGAAATGGCTCAGTAGTACAGAGCATGCCCAGCTCCTCCCTGTTCAATATTCAGTGCCCACATCAAGCTGCTTACTGCTTGCTGCCTGTACCTCCATCTCCAGGGATCTGGTGCCCCCTTGTGGCTTTCTGGTGTACCTTAATCATATGCACAAACCTATACAGAGACGCATAACTAAAATAATAATAAGCCAGGTGTAGTGACATACTCATAATCCCAGCACTTGGAAGGCAGAGGCAGGAGGAATTCTGTGAATTTGAGGTCAGCCTGGTGTACATAGAAGCAAGTGCCAGGCCAGCCGGGGTGATACAGTGAGACCCTTTCCCAAAACAATCAATTAAGAGACTGGAAAGTCAGATCCTTGGTAAAAAGCATCAGTTACCTACAAGGGGGCTAACAGCTATCTGTAACTCCAATCCCAGCGGGTCCAAGGCCCTCTACTGACCTCGACAGGCAATGCACACATGTGGTACACAAACATAAAAAAATAAAATGTTTAAATATTTTAAAAAAATCAAGTTGCAGGGGCTGGAGAGGCAGCTCTCTGGGCAAGAACACTGGCTTCTCTTTCAGAGGAGCCAGGTTTGGTTCCCAGAACTCACGTGGCAGTTTAAAACTGTAACTCCAATTCCAGGGGGATCTGATGCCCTCTGTTGGTCTCTTTGGGTACTCCTTGCACCCAGTACACAGATGTATGTCTAAACAAAACACCCATAAAATAGAAATAAGTAACATCTTTCTTTGTTTCTTTTATTTTTTCCAGACAGGGTCTATCTGTGTGTAGCGTTGGCTGTCCTAGAAGGGCACTACCATCACCCAGCAGTAAATAACATCTTAATAAATGCCTTTTTTTTAAAATTGCAGGACATGGTGTCAAAAATTTTTAATTCCACACTTGAAAGGCTAAGGCAGTAGATTTCTGTAAGTTCAATGCCAGCCTGAACAGACAGAGCTAAGTAGAGAAAATCTGTTGCAATATATATATATCAAGCTTTAGGCCAGCCAAAGCAAGGGTACACACAATGAGACCCTGCCTGAAGGAATATATATATATATATATATATATATATATATATCTGTGTGTTTGTGCCTGAAGTATATGTGTGTGTGTGTGTGTGTGTGTGTGTGTGTGTGTGTGTGTTACAAGATTGGCCTGGAACTCACAGAGATCCACTTGCCTCTGCCTCTCAAATGCTAGGATTAAAGGTGTGTGCCACCATGCCTGGCCTTAAAAACATTTTTGCAATAAGATGAACCTATGATGCCCGCTTTGGGGGAGGGCTGAAGCAGAAGATTACAAGTTCAAAGCCTGGGTAGCCTATAGGCAAATTGAAGGCAGTCTGAGCTCCTGTCTCAAGAAAGCTAAGAGTAAACTTGAGACCCTGAGATGCGCTCAGTGGCAGAATGCTGGTTTAACACCCTTGAGGACCTGGGCTCCATCCCTACCACTACCACGTTTCTCAGTAAAGCTGGCCATGGTGACACACGTCTCTGATCTTAGCACTTGGGGAGGGAGAGACAGGAAAGTCAGGATTTAGGCTAGCCTTAGCTACATATTGAGCTTGGAACCAACCTGGGCTACAAAAGACACTGCCTTGGGAGGTAGGGGGAAAGGTTCTGAATTAATTCTAAAGTGCAACTTAGACAAAAACATCAGGTTTGCCCTTCAGGGCCCCCTGATCTCAGATGGTATCTGGCTGCCAGCAGGCTCAGATCACAACGCAAAGGGCAGCCTCGCCCTGAAGCCTGTCTGTATCTTTCTCAAGCCCTAGTCAGACCTTCACTTTCTCTCTTCTGGTTCAAAGTCCACACTTCCTTTGAGGTATCTCCCTAACTTCCCCTTTGCCTCCCACTAACTGACTAGCCCTTTCTTCGTCAGTACAACTAGATGGTCAGTCAAAGCAGACTTAAGGAGAGAGGTTACAGAGTCCAAAGCCACAGGGTGGGATCAGAGCAGCTAACTTAAAAGGAGTTGGTGTCTTAGGGTTGAGCAGCAGGGGCACTTGAGCCTCTGGGAA